>OY288283.1:57983514-58208820 GCA_958450335.1 Hibiscus tridactylites | reverse complement strand
CACTTTGACCGAACCGGTCAACACCCAAAACTTCTGAGCCCAAAACCGGGGCGTTACAACTCTCCCCCCCTTAGGAATATTCGTCCTCGAAATTTCAACCGGCGAAAAGAGAACAACAACCTTCTCCAAGCAACACACAAGGCAACACAAAAGCCTCAACCAACACTGAACACTCCCCACACAAAACTCCACCGAACACAACACCACCACAAGCTGTTCACAAAACCCAGAACACTCCACGATAGCCACAACTTAACCTTTCACATAACCGGACCGTACACAGCCCCAACACCAACCTGAAGAACTTCAGCTCCTACAGCACACATCACTGTAACACACAACTCCCAAGACTTATTTACACAGAGACAACAACCAATCCAATTCAGCCACTATGCAAAACCTTTCTGCTTCTAAAACTCTTGCAAACTCCCAACCTCTTCCAAGGATTTTCCAAACAAGCAGAAATCCTTAAACGTCAACTGGTTACTCAAACTCTTCAACGAAGCCGACAATCCTTTACATCCGCCGCTAACATTACCATAACAGCTCACCAGGATTACTCACCCAGATTCCAAGAATTACATCACAACCCCAACTTGACTCCATCAGCCGTTCCACACACCACTAACTGACTTCAAACGGAACTTTCTTAACCACAACCAGCCAACCACTTCTCACAAGAACCCCAAACGACCAACAAAAATCTTCGATCTTCATAGCCCTTCCACTTCAAAACTTCAACCATAACACTTGCATTACCAGAACATCTCTTAACCAAAACACACATAACAGCTCCTCAACTCCTCAAAGGTTGCTAAGAACCAGCACTTACCAACACAACCCTTCCACAAGAACTTAAAAACTAAGCTACCTCAGCACTTGGGAACACAACCACAAAACTGCAACATCACTAGCACCAAGGAACTACCACTTCCTTTTAGCTACACAAACCACTTAACCGATACTAACCTTAACCGGTACCCTTCACCACCAAACCACTAAACTCCTTAAGCAACAAACACTATCCTTCCACCACAGGCTATACCACTCTCACCACTACTAGTATCTAGCTTAATATTACTTCTAACTCTTACTCAGCACCAAAACAACCTCTAAAACCCATCATCCAAACCAACCACCACACTAACAGATTCGATTAGTTATTAGCGAGTGTGAACATCGTATGCATGATCACCTACATGCCCTATCAATGCCTGATGTACATGTATGCAAAACCTCTAATGTCATGCCACATGTATGCATGGACCAACATATATAATATATCATATAACAATGATTTTTAACTGTGCATGAATGCCAGTTCACACCCTCCAATAACAACCTCAAATCCGTCTAAGAACAACCTTCTACCTCACTTCTAGCTTATCTAACTCCACCATACCAACAACCATAACCACAAGATACTCACTTAAACCCTCTTCACATCAAAGATGATTCCAAACTACAACTACCATTACTCCAACATACTAGCAACAAGACTAAACTTACCACGCAAGGAAAACCAACAGAAACCAAACTAAGGTAACTAGAGCAAAGATCACTTAACAAGGTTACCTGAAAACACAACACCCTCCCTGAAGCTTCACCAGACGAGCTCTCTTCCCTTGCGGAACCATCGTCCTCCTGCGGCACAACTGCAGCACTAGCTAACATACCAGGGTCAACATCAACTCCTTGCGGTAAGGAACCTTGGCTATTCCGAGCCAACATCAAACAATCACGTCTCATGTGATCAGCAGACCCACATTTCCAGCAATTCTCTTTCCCCAAACTCTTCACAACCTTCTGCTCTTTTTGCCACTTCCGAACCTTGCCTCGGCCGTGCCCACGACCTTTCAGAGACCCATTAGCTAACACCAAAGCTGACTTCACTCCAAGGGGACAATCACGCTTAACATGCATTTTGGAACCACAATTCCAGCAAACACCCATGCCCCAACAACCTCCAACATGGCGCCTTTCACAACGATCACACACTGGTGGCTGAACTTCCACTCCTTGCCCAAGCAACACTTGCCCCACAATAGCACTACCCGCGCCTTGCTTAACCCTTGGAAATTCTTTTCCAAGATACCTCCCATAAAAGGCCGATACAAAGAAATCCCAATCAATATCAGGAATATGCGACGCCATCGCCACAGATGTCCACCAGGCACACGCATCATCCAGCATCAAAGAAACAACACTCCCCAGCTTACAGGCATAACCACAGCCCTCCTGATCCAAGATCAAAACCACACTGGCCAACCAGGCCTCAAATGCCTCAGGTGTCGAACCATGATATTCCACAGCACCCAAATCAAGCAAATGCTGCTTCGGCAAACTCACACATCCCACAGCCAGCTCATCCACTGACTTTACCTTTACCTCAGCCTGAGATGTTCCCAACACCTCCTGAACAACAGATGATGAATTCTTCATCACAGAACCAGCTCCATCATTCTGCCTTAACTCCTCCACCCCAGGCACAGAAGACTGAGACAAAACACCTCTACAAAAGGGTGAATTCCAAGCCTTAACAACCTGCCCCAAGGCAGCAACCATCTTACCCAACTGCCATTCTCCCATCATCATTTCCATACCACTAACAACACAAACAATCACAACAAGCAAACAAACCAGTTAGACCAGCATTAAGCAAGGATTCAAACTCCAACTCCAAATAACACAATAGCTATATTAATAAGGCAATGGGTATCCCGAATCCTCCCCTTATCATGACATAACAGTCAACACAACATGTATATCACAACATCAAGCATATCAAACAACATACTTGATCATGCTTACATCAAACAGCATCCATTTGCAACAGCATATTATCAACATAACATGCTCATAACACATTCATCATGCATAACATCAGCTCACAACATCAGCACATATCCACATAAACTCAATCAAGATTCATAACCATAAAGCATGCTTGCATACATCAGCAACATGCTCAGAAACATCAACATCATACTCTGAAACATCGGCAGCATATTCAGAAACACGTGTTTCAACCAACTTTCAACCACACATCAAGGTAAACATCAAGCACACATCACAACAACTTACCGTTTTCCCCAAGCATTCGCAACTCAGCTCTGATACCACCAAATGTAACCCCCTTAACCCGGCCCGGACGGTTGACCCGAATTAAGAAAGTCACACGGGGAAAACCAAAGTCAACCCGAAAGTCAACCTTGATTAACGACCCTTTTTTTTCTTTTTAATCTTGTCTAGATGCACATTAACCTTAGATGTGATCATACAAACAACAACTCAAAGATCACAATCATCAGAGATCAAACAGGGACTCAATTGAACAAATTACAAATTTAGGGACCAAATTGTAAATTCTGAAAACTTTAAGGACTTAACCAAATTTTAAGTTACCAACTTAAAATTAATCAGGTTTCATGCTTCTCATCCAAATTTCAGCTCAAACGGACATCCCAAACTCATACAATTGCAAAAACAAGTTTTAGGACCAAAATGCAAACATTTTGAAACATTTAACCGCCCATGTCAGCCCCCAACGGTCACCCGTTCCGAAACAGGCAGAGCCCGTTTCGAAACTCGGGGCCGTTCCGCAACGCGTTCCGCAACGGGGGTCTGGCAGAGACCAAACCGTTTCGAAACGGTGCACACCGTTTCGGACGCCTGGGTTCATGCAAGGCACCCGTTCCGAAACGGTGCATACTGTTCCGAAACGCCTGCACAGATTGCAGCAAAATGGCCTTCCAAAACATGCAATTAATCATTCAAACATGCTCCAAATGTCACCAAACTTTACCAGCATGCAATTCAACATATATATAACTTGTAGGCATCATCAGATCAACAATTTAACATCATACATGAAAAGCCCCAAATCTAATGGCATTCTTCCTACACAAGCAACCACTTAAGCACAAACTTTCCAAACCAAACTCATTATAACCAATTCATGATTCAGCAACATCAACAACATTAAAATATACTTGTCCAAACATAAATGAACACATAAACATCAATCCGAGAGATTCTACCCCCATTGCCCTTATTAACTATAGCTATTCACCGAGACATACATCTCAATTGGAGTCCACCTTGAATCCCTTGCTCCTTGCTGTCCAAACTTCAAGAATCTGCATTGATGGACAAAAAGGAGCGTAAGCACATAATGCTTAGTGAGGAATGCTCAAAACCAAAACACCATCAATGCAGCGGGTCATTAAAATCACTTTTAAAACAAACCCGATTTGTTTACCAAAGCCATGTTTGAAAACTCTTTTCAACATCAAGCTCAAAACCATGCATTGCACATACATAAAACCAAACCTTAGCTTAGCAAACTAAGAAAACCAACTCAAAGTACCACTTGCAAGAACATCCATTTAACCATTCCATGCATAAACACCATATGCAAAGCTAAAAACAAAACCATGGAAAACACTCCCATTTCACAACATACCTTCCTTAAACTTGAAAGCCATTCAAGCAAGAATCCTTTTAAAACCATAACTCAAATAATTCGTCACATGCATTTAACCAAGGCAACATAAGAACCATAACATCATCTTCACATGCCTTTAAAAACAAGTCTTACAAGACTCCAATGCAATAAAGATATTTCATGCTCACAAGCATCATTTACCAAATGATAATCAACACATCTTCAACTTAACAAGTAAACATGCATTCACAAGCATTATACACCTTACATGCAACCATGCATCTTTCCCAAGCATCTCATGCCTCACATGCAATTATACATCATTTCAAGCATCACATGCTTCACATGCAATCATGCATCATTTCAAGCATCACATGCTTCACATACAATCAAGAATATCATATTGGCCTTCAAGTGATCAACCACATCCACTTTTCATCTCAACATCCAATCGGATACGCGGATTCCGAGCGTTGTCCCTACGCTCCCTACACCCTACCAATCCAAGGTCCTCGAATGGGCAACACCTCCATTATGACCTCAACATCCTAAGGTTCCCATGTATGGACTTTTAAACACCATACAACCTTAGCTTTTCCCCAAGGTTCCCATGTATGGACTTTTAACCACCATACAACCTTGACATGCACAAGATTCCCATGTATGGACTTTCAAACACCATACAACCTTTGCATTCACCGATTGGTAGTTGTAGAACATCACTAACGAGATCCGGGACACCCCACAAAAGATCCACACATGGACTTAACACTGCCATTGTGATCTCAACAAGCACAAGGTTCTCACATATGGACTTTTAACCACCATATAACCTTTGCTCAACCAAGGTCCTCAAATGGGCAACACCTCCATTATGACCTCAATCATCTCGTTAGGATACTTGAAGGGAGCTTATCCGGTCCACTCTTGACCACTCCACCTCCAAGGTGACTTAATTCACGGTGCACCCAATCCTATAGCCGGCTAACTATATCCGATCAACGAACCAAGAATCCATTTGCATCACTTGCCAATATAACCATCTTACCATGATAATCCAATGATTCATATGCATAATCACAATGCTAAAACCATCATCACGATAGTCCAATGATTCACATGCATAACCATAATGCAAAACCATCATTTATCATCATCAATTCACTGTTTTAAAGCATTACACAAAGCCATGAAACACCATGCAACACCATGCATCAAACCATATTTTCAATTTATAAAAACCAAGAATCTCTTACCTTGAGCATCCTTCACATACGGCTTTCAAAACCAGCATTAAACCATGCTAAAAATATGCTTACAAAACAGAATTAAACCATGCAAAACACATGCATTTCAATCATCAACCACAATTGCTTAAAAGCCAATTTCACAACACATTTCAAGAGTAAAAATCCATTCACTTACTCTGGAGCTTAGCAAAGTTGTTTAGACTTACACTAAGCTCCCAAAAACCTTCAAACCTTGGTTCAAAAGCTGAAATCCCAACTTCACTCACCGATACTCAAAACAAGGCTAGCCAACAAGCCTTCCAAGCATCCGGAAACCTTCCACAACACCTTCAAAGCTCACGGATCAAACTCCCCTGTTTCAAGCACACAACAACAGAGGATTAATGCATCATTATGCATTAAAAACACCAGCAACAAGATTCAACTCGCTGCCCAACCCAAATCCAACAATTTGGCTACCAAACACAACCGAAATCACCTCCGAACACTTTCAAAACTTAACCCAGCCAAGATCCATCACTTCTAACCATTTTTAAACACCAAATAACATCCAAAATGATCACCAACACATCCTTATACCTCCAGGTATAACAAATCACCAAAAACACTCCAAAAACAACCAAAAACTCAAGCCAAACTTAGGAAATTCAACCTATCCGGGATTGCATTGATTAAACCTCAACTTCTAATCAATTTAGCATTCATTTAACATCATTTTGACACTTCAAAACACTGCCCAAACAGATCACACGAAAATTTCACCAAAATCACCAAATCTTGCATTTTAAGCCAAAATCAAGATTTCAATTGAAAAGCCATTAACAAATCACAAATCAAGGATTGAGAACTTAGGAATTTCAGTAAAGAACTGATAGTTTAGAGGAGAAGGACGTTCTTACCTCCAAACTTGAATTTCTCCTTTTAAAAGCCAAAATGCTTGATGAAACAACTTGCAATTTGAGAGGTTTTGTAGATGAGATGATTAGGAATCAAAAGAGAGTTGAAATGTGTGATTTAGATGCCAAAATCAGAGAAGGAAATCTGGAGAAATGTGTTTGGGTGGAGAGAAAATGAGAGAAAAGGAAAATTGAGAGAAAATAGAAAAGTTAGTTATAAAATGATAAAATGATTTCCCTCCACTTTCTTAAACTTTAAAAATCAGAAAAAGCCTTAAAATACCTTAGAAAAATCTGGAGAAATCCTTTTTGGAATAATAGCTCCTTAAAGATTCAAAGTTTCAATCCTTTATAAAACTGTCCCGCAACTTTCAAAAATTACATTTTGGTCACTAACCAAAATGTCAACCTTCCGAACCTCATTTTCCAAAATTGATTTCACAGTTCACTTTTATATATTAAAAGATGATTTTAGAATATTTTTCCATATTTTTAATGCAACCCGAACTAGGCTTTCCTAAATTCACTCTTATATATTCGATCAGCACTTTGACCGAACCGGTCAACACCCAAAACTTCTGAGCCCAAAACCGGGGCGTTACAACTCTCCCCCCCTTAGGAATATTCATCCTCGAAATTTCAACCGGCGAAAAGAGAACAACAACCTTCTCCAAGCAACACACAAGGCAACACAAAAGCCTCAACCAACACTGAACACTCCCCACACAAAACTCCACCGAACACAACACCACCACAAGCTATTCACAAAACCCAGAACACTCCACGATAGCCACAACTTAACCTTTCACATAACCGGACCGTACACAGCCCCAACACCAACCTGAAGAACTTCAGCTCCTACAGCACACATCACTGTAACACACAACTCCCAAGACTTATTTACACAGAGACAACAACCAATCCAATTCAGCCACTATGCAAACCTTTCTGCTTCTAAAACTCTTGCAAACTCCCAACCTCTTCCAAGGATTTTCCAAACAAGCAGAAATCCTTAAACGTCAACTGGTTACTCAAACTCTTCAACGAAGCCGACAATCCTTTACATCCGCCGCTAACATTACCATAACAGCTCACCAGGATTACTCACCCAGATTCCAAGAATTACATCACAACCCCAACTTGACTCCATCAGCCGTTCCACACACCACTAACTGACTTCAAACGGAACTTTCTTAACCACAACCAGCCAACCACTTCTCACAAGAACCCAAACGACCAACAAAAATCTTCGATCTTCATAGCCCTTCCACTTCAAACTTCAACCATAACACTTGCATTACCAGAACATCTCTTAACCAAAACACACATAACAGCTCCTCAACTCCTCAAAGGTTGCTAAGAACCAGCACTTACCAACACAACCCTTCCACAAGAACTTAAAAACTAAGCTACCTCAGCACTTGGGAACACAACCACAAAACTGCAACATCACTAGCACCAAGGAACTACCACTTCCTTTTAGCTACACAAACCACTTAACCGATACTAACCTTAACCGGTACCCTTCACCACCAAACCACTAAACTCCTTAAGCAACAAACACTATCCTTCCACCACAGGCTATACCACTCTCACCACTACTAGTATCTAGCTTAATATTACTTCTAACTCTTACTCAGCACCAAAACAACCTCTAAAACCCATCATCCAAACCAACCACCACACTAACAGATTCGATTAGTTATTAGCGAGTGTGAACATCGTATGCATGATCACCTACATGCCCTATCAATGCCTGATGTACATGTATGCAAAACCTCTAATGTCATGCCACATGTATGCATGGACCAACATATATAATATATCATATAACAATGATTTTTAACTGTGCATGAATGCCAGTTCACACCCTCCAATAACAACCTCAAATCCGTCTAAGAACAACCTTCTACCTCACTTCTAGCTTATCTAACTCCACCATACCAACAACCATAACCACAAGATACTCACTTAAACCCTCTTCACATCAAAGATGATTCCAAACTACAACTACCATTACTCCAACATACTAGCAACAAGACTAAACTTACCACGCAAGGAAAACCAACAGAAACCAAACTAAGGTAACTAGAGCAAAGATCACTTAACAAGGTTACCTGAAAACACAACACCTCCCTGAAGCTTCACCAGACGAGCTCTCTTCCTTGCGGAACCATCGTCCTCCTGCGGCACAACTGCAGCACTAGCTAACATACCAGGGTCAACATCAACTCCTTGCGGTAAGGAACCTTGGCTATTCCGAGCCAACATCAAACAATCACGTCTCATGTGATCAGCAGACCCACATTTCCAGCAATTCTCTTTCCCCAAACTCTTCACAACCTTCTGCTCTTTTTGCCACTTCCGAACCTTGCCTCGGCCGTGCCCACGACCTTTCAGAGACCCATTAGCTAACACCAAAGCTGACTTCACTCCAAGGGGACAATCACGCTTAACATGCATTTTGGAACCACAATTCCAGCAAACACCCATGCCCCAACAACCTCCAACATGGCGCCTTTCACAACGATCACACACTGGTGGCTGAACTTCCACTCCTTGCCCAAGCAACACTTGCCCCACAATAGCACTACCCGCGCCTTGCTTAACCCTTGGAAATTCTTTTCCAAGATACCTCCCATAAAAGGCCGATACAAAGAAATCCCAATCAATATCAGGAATATGCGACGCCATCGCCACAGATGTCCACCAGGCACACGCATCATCCAGCATCAAAGAAACAACACTCCCCAGCTTACAGGCATAACCACAGCCCTCCTGATCCAAGATCAAAACCACACTGGCCAACCAGGCCTCAAATGCCTCAGGTGTCGAACCATGATATTCCACAGCACCCAAATCAAGCAAATGCTGCTTCGGCAAACTCACACATCCCACAGCCAGCTCATCCACTGACTTTACCTTTACCTCAGCCTGAGATGTTCCCAACACCTCCTGAACAACAGATGATGAATTCTTCATCACAGAACCAGCTCCATCATTCTGCCTTAACTCCTCCACCCCAGGCACAGAAGACTGAGACAAAACACCTCTACAAAAGGGTGAATTCCAAGCCTTAACAACCTGCCCCAAGGCAGCAACCATCTTACCCAACTGCCATTCTCCCATCATCATTGCCATACCACTAACAACACAAACAATCACAACAAGCAAACAAACCAGTTAGACCAGCATTAAGCAAGGATTCAAACTCCAACTCCAAATAACACAATAGCTATATTAATAAGGCAATGGGTATCCCGAATCCTCCCCTTATCATGACATAACAGTCAACACAACATGTATATCACAACATCAAGCATATCAAACCACATACTTGATCATGCTTACATCAAACAGCATCCATTTGCAACAGCATATTATCAACATAACATGCTCATAACACATTCATCATGCATAACATCAGCTCACAACATCAGCACATATCCACATAAACTCAATCAAGATTCATAACCATAAAGCATGCTTGCATACATCAGCAACATGCTCAGAAACATCAACATCATACTCTGAAACATCGGCAGCATATTCAGAAACACGTGTTTCAACCAACTTTCAACCATACATCAAGGTAAACATCAAGCACACATCACAACAACTTACCGTTTTCCCCAAGCATTCGCAACTCAGCTCTGATACCACCAAATGTAACCCCCTTAACCCGGCCCGGACGGTTGACCCGAATTAAGAAAGTCACACGGGGAAAACCAAAGTCAACCCGAAAGTCAACCTTGATTAACGACCCTTTTTTTTCTTTTTAATCTTGTCTAGATGCACATTAACCTTAGATGTGATCATACAAACAACAACTCAAAGATCACAATCATCAGAGATCAAACAGGGACTCAATTGAACAAATTACAAATTTAGGGACCAAATTGTAAATTCTGAAAACTTTAAGGACTTAACCAAATTTTAAGTTACCAACTTAAAATTAATCAGGTTTCATGCTTCTCATCCAAATTTCAGCTCAAACGGACATCCCAAACTCATACAATTGCAAAAACAAGTTTTAGGACCAAAATGCAAACATTTTGAAACATTTAACCGCCCATGTCAGCCCCCAACGGTCACCCGTTCCGAAACAGGCAGAGCCCGTTTCGAAACTCGGGGCCGTTCCGCAACGCGTTCCGCAACGGGGGTCTGGCAGAGACCAAACCGTTTCGAAACGGTGCACACCGTTTCGGACGCCTGGGTTCATGCAAGGCACCCGTTCCGAAACGGTGCATACTGTTCCGAAACGCCTGCACAGATTGCAGCAAAATGGCCTTCCAAAACATGCAATTAATCATTCAAACATGCTCCAAATGTCACCAAACTTTACCAGCATGCAATTCAACATATATATAACTTGTAGGCATCATCAGATCAACAATTTAACATCATACATGAAAAGCCCCAAATCTAATGGCATTCTTCCTACACAAGCAACCACTTAAGCACAAACTTTCCAAACCAAACTCATTATAACCAATTCATGATTCAGCAACATCAACAACATTAAAATATACTTGTCCAAACATAAATGAACACATAAACATCAATCCGAGAGATTCTACCCCCATTGCCCTTATTAACTATAGCTATTCACCGAGACATACATCTCAATTGGAGTCCACCTTGAATCCCTTGCTCCTTGCTGTCCAAACTTCAAGAATCTGCATTGATGGACAAAAAGGAGCGTAAGCACATAATGCTTAGTGAGGAATGCTCAAAACCAAAACACCATCAATGCAGCGGGTCATTAAAATCACTTTTAAAACAAACCCGATTTGTTTACCAAAGCCATGTTTGAAAACTCTTTTCAACATCAAGCTCAAAACCATGCATTGCACATACATAAAACCAAACCTTAGCTTAGCAAACTAAGAAAACCAACTCAAAGTACCACTTGCAAGAACATCCATTTAACCATTCCATGCATAAACACCATATGCAAAGCTAAAAACAAAACCATGGAAAACACTCCCATTTCACAACATACCTTCCTTAAACTTGAAAGCCATTCAAGCAAGAATCCTTTTAAAACCATAACTCAAATAATTCGTCACATGCATTTAACCAAGGCAACATAAGAACCATAACATCATCTTCACATGCCTTTAAAAACAAGTCTTACAAGACTCCAATGCAATAAAGATATTTCATGCTCACAAGCATCATTTACCAAATGATAATCAACACATCTTCAACTTAACAAGTAAAAATGCATTCACAAGCATTATACACCTTACATGCAACCATGCATCTTTCCCAAGCATCTCATGCCTCACATGCAATTATACATCATTTCAAGCATCACATGCTTCACATGCAATCATGCATCATTTCAAGCATCACATGCTTCACATACAATCAAGAATATCATATTGGCCTTCAAGTGATCAACCACATCCACTTTTCAACTCAACATCCAATCGGATACGCGGATTCCGAGCGTTGTCCCTACGCTCCCTACACCCTACCAATCCAAGGTCCTCGAATGGGCAACACCTCCATTATGACCTCAACATCCTAAGGTTCCCATGTATGGACTTTTAAACACCATACAACCTTAGCTTTTCCCCAAGGTTCCCATGTATGGACTTTTAACCACCATACAACCTTGACATGCACAAGATTCCCATGTATGGACTTTCAAACACCATACAACCTTTGCATTCACCGATTGGTAGTTGTAGAACATCACTAACGAGATCCGGGACACCCCACACAAGATCCACACATGGACTTAACACTGCCATTGTGATCTCAACAAGCACAAGGTTCTCACATATGGACTTTTAACCACCATATAACCTTTGCTCAACCAAGGTCCTCAAATGGGCAACACCTCCATTATGACCTCAATCATCTCGTTAGGATACTTGAAGGGAGCTTATCCGGTCCACTCTTGACCACTCCACCTCCAAGGTGACTTAATTCACGGTGCACCCAATCCTATAGCCGGCTAACTATATCCGATCAACGAACCAAGAATCCATTTGCATCACTTGCCAATATAACCATCTTACCATGATAATCCAATGATTCATATGCATAATCACAATGCTAAAACCATCATCACGATAGTCCAATGATTCACATGCATAACCATAATGCAAAACCATCATTTATCATCATCAATTCACTGTTTTAAAGCATTACACAAAGCCATGAAACACCATGCAACACCATGCATCAAACCATATTTTCAATTTATAAAAACCAAGAATCTCTTACCTTGAGCATCCTTCACATACGGCTTTCAAAACCAGCATTAAACCATGCTAAAAATATGCTTACAAAACAGAATTAAACCATGCAAAACACATGCATTTCAATCATCAACCACAATTGCTTAAAAGCCAATTTCACAACACATTTCAAGAGTAAAAATCCATTCACTTACTCTGGAGCTTAGCAAAGTTGTTTAGACTTACACTAAGCTCCCAAAAACCTTCAAACCTTGGTTCAAAAGCTGAAATCCCAACTTCACTCACCGATACTCAAAACAAGGCTAGCCAACAAGCCTTCCAAGCATCCGGAAACCTTCCACAACACCTTCAAAGCTCACGGATCAAACTCCCCTGTTTCAAGCACACAACAACAGAGGATTAATGCATCATTATGCATTAAAAACACCAGCAACAAGATTCAACTCGCTGCCCAACCCAAATCCAACAATTTGGCTACCAAACACAACCGAAATCACCTCCGAACACTTTCAAAACTTAACCCAGCCAAGATCCATCACTTCTAACCATTTTTAAACATCAAATAACATCCAAAATGATCACCAACACATCCTTATACCTCCAGGTATAACAAATCACCAAAAACACTCCAAAAACAACCAAAAACTCAAGCCAAACTTAGGAAATTCAACCTATCCGGGATTGCATTGATTAAACCTCAACTTCTAATCAATTTAGCATTCATTTAACATCATTTTGACACTTCAAAACACTGCCCAAACAGATCACACGAAAATTTCACCAAAATCACCAAATCTTGCATTTTAAGCCAAAATCAAGATTTCAATTGAAAAGCCATTAACAAATCACAAATCAAGGATTGAGAACTTAGGAATTTCAGTAAAGAACTGATAGTTTAGAGGAGAAGGACGTTCTTACCTCCAAACTTGAATTTCTCCTTTTAAAAGCGAAAATGCTTGATGAAACAACTTGCAATTTGAGAGGTTTTGTAGATGAGATGATTAGGAATCAAAAGAGAGTTGAAATGTGTGATTTAGATGCCAAAATCAGAGAAGGAAATCTGGAGAAATGTGTTTGGGTGGAGAGAAAATGAGAGAAAAGGAAAATTGAGAGAAAATAGAAAAGTTAGTTATAAAATGATAAAATGATTTCCCTCCACTTTCTTAAACTTTAAAAATCAGAAAAAAGCCTTAAAATACCTTAGAAAAATCTGGAGAAATCCTTTTTGGAATAATAGCTCCTTAAAGATTCAAAGTTTCAATCCTTTATAAAACTGTCCCGCAACTTTCAAAAATTACATTTTGGTCACTAACCAAAATGTCAACCTTCCGAACCTCATTTTCCAAAATTGATTTCACAGTTCACTTTTATATATTAAAAGATGATTTTAGAATATTTTTCCATATTTTTAATGCAACCCGAACTAGGCTTTCCTAAATTCACTCTTATATATTCGATCAGCACTTTGACCGAACCGGTCAACACCCAAAACTTCTGAGCCCAAAACCGGGGCATTACAAAACCTCAATTTCTATACTTTTTACTCAGTTAAAATTTCAACGAGTCCATTGATAGGCCCATTTAGACATGCTCGTCCGAAACCTCTACAAACAGGACCGCAAAAATGTTTTATTCAAATATTAGGAGTTCAAATAATTGATTAGGAGCTTTTCAACACAATTATATTGCAAAACCTCAATTTCTGAACTTTTTACACAGATAAAATTCTAACGAGTCCATTGAAAGGCCCAATTAGACCTGCTCGTCCGAAACCTCGACAAAAAGGACCGCAAAATAATTTTAATCAAATTTTAGGAGTTCAAATAATTGATTAGGAACTTTTCAACACAATTATATTGAAAAACCTCAATTTTATAGTTTTTACTCAGTTAAAATTCCAACGGGCCCATAGAAAGGACCATTTAGACCTGCTCGTCCGAAACCTCTACAAAAAGTACCGCAAAAATGTTTTATCCAAATATTAGGAGTTCAAATAATTGATTAAGAACTATTCAACACAATTATATTGCAAAACCTCAATTTCTGTACTTATTACTGAGTTAAAATTTCAACGGGTCCATTGAAAGGCCCATTTCGACCCGCTCGTCCGAAACCTCTACAAAAAGGAATGCAAAAAAGTTTTAATCAAATTTTAGGAGTTTATGTAATTGATTAGGAGCTTTTCAACACAATTATATTGCAAAACCTACACTTTAATCTTTTTACTCAGTTAAAATTCCAACGGGCCCATTGAAAGGCCCATTTAGAACTTCTCGTCTGAAACATCTACAAAAAGGACAGCAAAAATGTTTTATTCAAATATTATGAGTTCAAATAACTGATTAGGAGCTTTTCAAAACAATTATATTGCAAAACCTCAATTTCTGTACATTTTACTCAGTTAAAATTCCAACGGGTCCATTGAAAGGCCCATTTAGACTAGCTCGTCCGAAACCTCTACAAAAAGGACCGCAAAACAAGTTTTAATAAAATTTTAGGAGTTCAAATAATTGAATAGGAGCTTTTCAACACAATTATATTGCAAAACCTCAATTTCTATACTTTTTACTCAGTTAAAATTCTAACAGGTCCATTGAAAGGCCCATTTAGACCTGCTCATCCGAAACCTCGACAAAAAGGATAGAAAAATAGTTTTAATTAAATTTTAGGAGTTCATGTAATTGATTAGTAGCTTTTCAACACAATTATATTGCAAAACCTCAATTTTTGAACTTTTTACTCAGATAAAATTCCAACGGGTCCATTGTAAGGCCCATTTAGACCTGCTCGTCCGAAACCTCTACAAAAAGGACCGCAAAACAAGTTTTAATCAAATTTTAGAAGTTTATGTAATTGATTAGGAGCTTTTCAACACAATTATATTGCAAAACATACACTTTAATCTTTTTACTCAGTTAAAATTCCAACGGGCCCATTGAAAGGCCCATTTAGAACTTCTCGTATGAAACATCTAAAAAAGGACCGCAAAAATGTTTTATACAAATATTAGGAGTTCAAATAACTGATTAGGAGCTTTTCAACACAATTATATTGCAAAACCTCAATTTCTGTACATTTTACTCAGTTAAAATTCCAACGGGTCTGTAACCCCCTTAACCCGGCCTAGACGGTTGACCCGAGTTAAGAAAGTCACACGGGGAAAACCAAAGTCAACCCGAAAGTCAACCTTGATTAACGACCCTTTTTTTCTTTTTAATCTTGTCTAGATGCACATTAATCCTAATTGTGATCACACAAACAACATACTCAAAGATCACAAACATCAGAGATCAAACAGGGACCCAATTGAACAAATTACAACTTTAGGGACCAAATTGTAATTTCTGAAAATTAAAAGGACTTAACCCAAATTAAAGTTACCATATTGAAATTAATCAGGTTTTATGCTTCTCTGTGAAATTTCAGCTCAAAAGGACTTCCCAAGCTCATACAATTAAACAAACAAGATTCAGGACCAAAACGTAAACAATTCAAAACATATAACTGCCAATGTCAGCCCCTAACGGTCGGCCGTTCCGAAACCGATCGACCCCGTTCCGAAACACGGGCCGTTCCGAAACCGATCGATCCCGTTCCGAAACACGGCCTTGGCAGAGACCAAACCGTTTCGAAACGGTGCATACCGTTTCGGACGCCTGGGTTCATGCAAGGCACCCGTTCCGAAACGGTGCACACTGTTCCGAAACGCCTGCACAGATTGCAGCAAATTGGCATTCCAAAACATGCAATTGATCAATCAAACATGCTCCAAATGTCACCAAACTTTACCAGCATGCAATTCAACATATATGTGACTTATAGGAATCATCAAAACAACAATCTAACATCATATGCAAAAAGCCCCAATTCTATAGGCATGCTTCCTACACAAGCTAGCTATTCAAACACCAAACTTCCAAAACAAGCATATAAGGTTCCAATTTAAAAACCAGCAATCTCAACAACATTCAACATACTTAGGGAGTCTCAAACACCTCCCAAATCATACACATTGGTCCCCCATTGCCAAATCACACAAAAGCTAAAATGTTTAACAAAAACCTTCCATACATTGAGCTTCACTTGAACTTGATTGCTTGCCCTTTCTTGCTGCCCCTCAAGGTACTCTAATGCTCTGCATTATTGAATTAAGAAAACGAAGAGAGCGTAAGCAAAAGCTTAGTGAGGAAAGCTCTTAAAAACCATTCAATAATGCAACTAAAACCATTTATAAATCATGCTTAAATTCAACCTTTGCACATGCTCAAAAGCATACTTAAAACAAGCAATCTCATGCTTCATATCATATATCAAAACAAGCATCTCATGCTTCTTACATACTTATCATGTCATATTGGCTCAAGTGACAAATTCCATTTCATAAAACAAGTTCAACAACTTTCCCAAGGACTTTTAAACACCTTGGCCCCAAGGACTTTTAAACACCTTGGCCATGGACTTTTAAACACCATGGAATGGATCACCTAAGGACTTTTAACCACCTTAGTGTCCGCAACAAGACTCATCCAAGGACTTTTAACCACCTTGATGATCTTAAGTAACAAGGCTCACTCAAGGACTTTTAACCACCTTAGTGACCTTAATCTTTTCAAAACATCACTTGCCAATATACATCATATTCATAATTTAATCCACTGTTTTAAAGCATTAAACCAAGCCATTTTCATCATGCATTTCAAAGCATCAAACCACATTATTTCAATGTATAAAAGCAAGGTACTCCTACCTAGAGTTACCTTCAACATATGGCTTACATCATCAGCAAAATCCATGCTAAAACATGCTTTCAAAACAGTAATTAAAACATGCAATTCATCATCTTGCATCACAACAAAAACATGGCCACCACTAGAGAGAAAATCCGAAAACTTACACTTGAGCTTAGCAAAGTTGTTTAGACTTAAACTAAGCTCCCAAAACCTTCAAACCTTGGTTTAAAAAGCTGAAATCCAATTTCCACAAACTCACTCACCGATTTCCACTTTGCTTCAAGCCAAAGCACCAAATCAAGCTTCCGGATCAACCAATCTTGGATCCAAAGATGCCTCCCCTGTTTCAACACATCAAAGCAGAGGATTAATGCATCATCATGCATTAATTGCTTCAATGAAAGCACCTAAACTCACTGCTCTCATCCAACCTCCATTTTCGGCCACCAAACACAACCGAAAATGCATCCAAACCACTTCTAAACAAAGCCCAGCCATAAACCAGCAAAACCTCACTTCCATTAACATCATATAACATCTAAAAACAACCTATTAACAACCTTATACCTCCAGCAACATCAGATCACCAAGATCACCTCAAAAACTACCTTGAAACACAAGCTAAACTTAGGAAACTCAACCTATCCGGGTTTGCATCAATCAAAACTCAATTCCACATCATTTTAGAGATCATTTAACATCAAAAACACCTCTCAAATCACAGATTACTCAGATCTAACGAAAATAATCAAAAATCATCAAAATCTTGCATAATAAGCCAAGATCCATTAATCAACTTAAAAGCCTTTAATTAAACATCAATTAAGGATTGAAAACTTAGGAATTTCAGTAAAGAACTGATAGTTTAGAGGAGAAGGACGTTCTTACCTCCAAACTTGTGTTTCTCCACTTTTTGGAATGAAAACCCTTGATGAATCAAGAAGCAATTGAAGAGGTTTTGAAGATATGTTGATTTGGAATCAAATGAGAGTTTAAAGGAGGAATTTAGGTGAGAAAATCAGAAACAAATCTCTGGAAATGTAGTGTTTGGTTTGAGAGAAAATGAGAGAAGGAAAATTGAGAAGTTAGTTGAGAAAATTGCCAAATGAGCTTTTCCCTCCTTTTTGATATCTTTAAAATCAGAAAATAGCTTATAATATCTTAGAAAAATCTGGACAAACCACTTTTGGATTAATAGCTCCTTAAAGATTCAAAGTTCCAACCCTTTATAAAACAGCCACCAAACTTGCGAAAATTACATTTTGGTCACTAGCCAAAATGTCACACTTCCAAAACTCATTTTCCAAAATTGATTTCACAGTTCACTTAATTATATTAAAAGATGATTTTAGAACATTTTTCCATATTTTTAATGCAACCCGAACTAGGCTTTCCTAATTTAACCTCTTAAGATTCGAACAGCACTTTGACCAACCGGTCAACGCCCAAAACTCCTAAGCCCAAAACCGGGGCGTTACAACTCTCCCCCCCTTAAGAAATTTCGTCCTCGAAATTTACCTGAAGGAAAGAGATAAGGAAACTGCTTCAGCATGTCTTCCTTCCGCTCCCACGTGGCTTCCTCAACACCTCGATGCTTCCACAGCACCTTCACCAACTCAATGGTCTTGCCACGAAGAACCTTGCAATCCGAGTCCAGAACCTTCACCGGTTCCTCATCATAGGTCAAATCCGGATTCAAAACCACTTCCTCCACAGGCATCACATGCGAAGGATCAGATCTATACTTCCGGAGCATAGAAACATGGAACACATCATGAATCTTCTCCAACTCCTGAGGTAACCTCAGCCGATACGCAACAGGACCCACACGCTCAACCACCTCATATGGTCCAATGTACCGAGGGCTCAACTTACCCTTCCGGCCAAACCTCATCACCTTCTTCCAAGGCGAAACCTTCAAGAACACACGGTCACCCACCGCATACTCTATCTCCTTACGCTTCAAATCCGCGTAAGACTTTTCCGATCAGAGGCAGCCTTCAACCTCTCACAAATGAGCTTCACCTTCTCGGTGGTCCCTTTCAACAAAGCAAGCATCGAAACCAACTTTTGACCAGTTTCAGCCCAACAAAGAGGAGTCCTACACCTCCTCCCATACAGAGCCTCATAAGGTGCCATCTGTATACTCGCCTGATAACTATTGTTATAAGCGAACTCAACCAAAGGCAGATGCTTCTCCCAAGAACCTTGGAACTCAATCACGCAGCATCTCAACATATCCTCCAAAATCTGGATAACTCGCTCAGACTGACCATCCGACTGAGGATGATAGGATGTACTGAAATGTAACCTTGTACCCAGAGCTTGATGCAAACACTGCCAGAAACGCGATGTGAACCTCGGATCCCTATCCGACACAATCGACTTAGGCACACCATGCAACCTCACTATCTCAGCAATGTACAGCTCTGCCAGCTTATCCAAAGAAAACGTAGTATGCACAGGCAAGAAATGCGCACACTTCGTCAAGCGATCCACAATCACCCAAACAGAATTCTTCTTTGATGGAGACAAAGGCAAACCAGATACAAAATCCATGGTAACCCTCTCCCACTTCCATTCAGGGATTTTCAACGGTTGCAACAAACCAGAAGGAACCTGATGTTCAGCCTTAACTCGCTGACACACCAAACACTTGCTCACAAACTCTGCAACATCCTTCTTCAAACCTACCCAATAGTACTCATCACGAAGATCACGATACATCTTAGTACTACCAGGGTGCATAGCAAAAGGACTACTATGACCTTCAGTCAGAATAGCACGCCTCAACTCAACATCAGCAGGCACTACTATTCGACTACCAAAACACAACACACCATCCTCATTAAAGCAGAAATCCGAAGGTCTACCCTCCGCGATATCCTGAACATGAGACACCAAGGAATCATCCAACAACTGCTTTTCCTTGATCAACTGAACCAAAGATGGTTTCACTTGCAACTCAGCAACAAGACCACCATCTCGCGATATGCTCAAGCTAGCAAACATCGCCCTCAGCTCAACAGCTACCTTCCTACTCAAGGCATCAGCAACAACATTAGCTTTACCAGGGTGATACTCAATCGTCAGATCATAATCCTTGAGCAACTCCAACCAACGTCGCTGCCTAAGATTCAACTCCTTCTGAGACATCAGATACCTCAAACTCTTGTGATCCGTGTACACAGTACACTTCTCACCATACAGATAATGTCTCCAGATCTTCAGAGCAAACACCACTGCAGCCAGCTCAATATCATGCGTAGGATAGTTGCGCTCATGCACCTTCAACTGCCGCGACGCATAAGCCACAACCTTACCCTCTTGCATCAGCACACACCCCAAACCAACATAGGATGCATCACTATAGACCACAAACTCTTTCCCTGATTCAGGCTGAATCAAGATAGGAGCTTGAGTCAAAGCCGCCTTAAGCTTCTCAAAAGCCTGCTGTCTCGCTTCCGTCCACTCATACTTAACATCCTTTTGCAACAGCTTCGTCAAAGGAGCAGCAATCTTGGAAAAACCATCCACAAACCTCCGGTAGTATCCAGCCAAACCAAGGAAACTACGGACTTCATGAACAGACTTAGGAACTTTCCAGTTCATCACCGCTTCAATCTTCTGAGGATCAACACGAATCCCCTCAGCTGAGACCACATACCCAAGAAACACCACCTCCTTAAGCCAAAACTCACACTTGCTCAACTTAGCATAAAGCTGATTCTCCAACAAAGCTTGCAACACAACCCTCAAATGCTCTTCGTGCTCCTCCTCAGTACGCGAGTACACAAGGATATCATCAATGAACACCACAACGAACTTGTCCAGGTATTCATGAAACACACGATTCATCATGTCCATGAAAGCAGCAGGAGCATTTGTCAACCCAAACGACATCACAAGGAACTCATAATGCCCATACCTTGTCATGAAAGTTGTCTTAGGCACATCCACATCCTTCACCTTCAACTGATAATACCCTGACCTCAAGTCAATCTTAGAGAACACAGCAGCTCCCCTAAATTGATCAAAGAGATCATCAATCCTAGGCAAAGGATACCGATTCTTGATAGTCAACTTGTTCAGCTGACGGTAATCAATGCACATCCTCATCGTGCCATCCTTCTTCTTCACAAACAAGACAGGAGCACCCCAAGGCGACACACTCGGCCGGATGAAACCACGATCTAGCAGCTCTTGCAACTGCGTCTTCAGCTCCTTCAGCTCCTTAGGTGACATTCTATAGGGAGTAATGGACACAGGAGTTGTATTCTCATACAGCTCAATTCCAAACTCCACCTCGCGATTAGGAGATAAACCAGGCAACTCTTCAGGAAAAACACCAGGAAACTCCTTCACAACCTTGATATCTTGCACCCTCAACTACTTAGAGCTAGGATTCATCACAAAAGCTAGGTAAGCTTCGCAACCTTGCCTCAGCATCCTACTCGCCTCCAAGGTAGACACCACATTAGCAAGAAACTTCACATTCTCGCCAACCACAACAACTTCATAATCATCCGCAAGCTTAAGCGAAACCCGCTTATTCTCACAATCCACAACAGCACGATGCTCAGCAAGCCAATCCATACCAAGGATCACATCAAAACCATAAAAAGGCAACTCCATAAGATCAACATGAAAGACATGTTCTTGAACAACCAAGGGACACCTTCTATAAAGCTTTCGAGTCACAACAGTTTCACCAAAAGAGTTTCACCAAAAGAACTAGTGACACGAACTCCAACATCCAAAGACTCAACAGGCAAACCAAGCAATTCAGCATGCTCACGCAAAATGTATGAATGCGTAGATCCAGAATCAATCAAAGAAAGCAATGACAAGGATTGCAAAGTAAAGGTACCTGCAATCACATCAGCATCATTCCTTCCCTCGCGCTGAGCATACACCATCGCTTGGCCTCCACCCTCAGGCTGAATAGCCACAACATGAGCTACTTCGCGACCACTTTCCTCTCTCCTCTGGAAATTACCTCGGCCGCGCCCACGACCTCTCTGCGGTGCAACAACAGGAGCACGATCTTGGCCACCAGCCAACCTCGGACAATCTCGCCTCAGATGATCAACAGAACCACAGTTCCAACATCCATTACCAGCTGCCGCAGCAGGAGCTTGCACCTCCCTCACAGCACGAGGACAGTCACGCTTCATGTGACCACGCGAACCACAGATCCAGCAAGCACTTGGTTCAGCTCTAGCAAAACCACCTCTAGCAGGTGCACCACCACCTCTCTTGGCTGAGGACTGATACTTCTGATCACGTCCCCTCTTGTTCCGTCCACCTCCGGAACTATACTCAGCAGCTCTCTTGCCAGAACTTGCTCCAGCACCTTTCGCAGCTAAACCCAAGTTCATCTCAATGTCCTTGGATCGACTAACCAACACATCAAAATCATTGTACTCAGCAGCCAACATGTAGGTCTTTACTTCCGTCACCAAGCCATAACGGAACCTTTCGCACCTCTCTCGCTCATCAGGTATCAGCTCCGGTGCATACTGACTGAGCCGTACAAACTGCACTTCATACTCAGCCACACTCATGCTCCCTTGGGTTAGAGACATGAATTCACGCTTTTTCTCATCCAGATATCTCACTCCAAGATATCTCCTCTTGAACGCATTCTGAAAGAATGTCCAAGTAACATCAACTTCAGCCATCCCAGCTATGGTGGTCGTCCACCACGTATATGCATCGTCCTGCAGCAAGGACACAACACAGCCCAACTTTTGCACATCCGTGCAGCTCATCTGACCCAAGATACGCTTGGTACTCTCCAGCCAAGCTTCCGAACTCTCAGCAGACATACCTCTGAACTCAGTCCCACCAAGACTGCGCAGACGCTCCAAAGGTAATCTGACTCCAGCATCTCCCTGATGCCCAGCTCCTTGAGCTCCAGCTACTGCTGCTCGAAAAGCACCCGCAATAGCTTGTACCAGCATAGACATATCAGGCATAGCTTGCCCCTGACCAACCTCTGGTCCAGCAGCTCCAGCACCAGCTGCAGCTTCAGCTCGCTCACCTCCAGCACCACAACCAGGCGGAGGAGGGGGTAACACAGCACTACCCGTATTCTCTTCATTCTCATTCTCATTGGGAGCCGTAGCTCGCACACTACCTCTTAACTCTCTACGTGGTGCCATACTTTTACCATGCAATCACAATGCAAAATAAAACAAGTCAGGCCCAGCAAGGTAAGCAATCCAAGTATTCAAGCTCAATTTCATTCAAAATCAACATCATTTCATTAGCTTTTGTTTGGCAATGGGTACCCTCAACATGCAACATCACAACATACATCTCAATTGCATCAACATCACAAGCCACTGAACATGCTTTCAAACAACAAGCATACAAACCAACATACTTCAATCATGCATACATTCATTCCCAATTACTCGCAAACCTGGCTCTGATACCACCAAATGTAACCCCCTTAACCCGGCCTAGACGGTTGACCCGAATTAAGAAAGTCACACGGGGAAAACCAAAGTCAACCCGAAAGTCAACCTTGATTAACGACCCTTTTTTTTCTTTTTAATCTTGTCTAGATGCACATTAATCCTAATTGTGATCACACAAACAACATACTCAAAGATCACAAACATCAGAGATCAAACAGGGACCCAATTGAACAAATTACAACTTTAGGGACCAAATTGTAATTTCTGAAAATTAAAAGGACTTAACCCAAATTAAAGTTACCATCTTGAAATTAATCAGGTTTTATGCTTCTCTGTGAAATTTCAGCTCAAAAGGACTTCCCAAGCTCATACAATTGAACAAACAAGATTCAGGACCAAAACGTAAACAATTCAAAACATATAACTGCCAATGTCAGCCCCTAACGGTCGGCCGTTCCGAAACCGATCGACCCCGTTCCGAAACACGGGCCGTTCCGAAACACGGCCTTGGCAGAGACCAAACCGTTTCGAAACGGTGCATACCGTTTCGGACGCCTGGGTTCATGCAAGGCACCCGTTCCGAAACGGTGCACACTGTTCCGAAACGCCTGCACAGATTGCAGCAAATTGGCATTCCAAAACATGCAATTGATCAATCAAACATGCTCCAAATGTCACCAAACTTTACCAGCATGCAATTCAACATATATGTGACTTATAGGAATCATCAAAACAACAATCTAACATCATATGCAAAAAGCCCCAATTCTATAGGCATGCTTCCTACACAAGCTAGCTATTCAAACACCAAACTTCCAAAACAAGCATATAAGGTTCCAATTTAAAAACCAGCAATCTCAACAACATTCAACATACTTAGGGAGTCTCAAACACCTCCCAAATCATACACATTGGTCCCCCATTGCCAAATCACACAAAAGCTAAAATGTTTAACAAAAACCTTCCATACATTGAGCTTCACTTGAACTTGATTGCTTGCCCTTTCTTGCTGCCCCTCAAGGTACTCTAATGCTCTGCATTATTGAATTAAGAAAACGAAGAGAGCGTAAGCAAAAGCTTAGTGAGGAAAGCTCTTAAAAACCATTCAATAATGCAACTAAAACCATTTATAAATCATGCTTAAATTCAACCTTTGCACATGCTCAAAAGCATACTTAAAACAAGCAATCTCATGCTTCATATCATATATCAAAACAAGCATCTCATGCTTCTTACATACTTATCATGTCATATTGGCTCAAGTGACAAATTCCATTTCATAAAACAAGTTCAACAACTTTCCCAAGGACTTTTAAACACCTTGGCCATGGACTTTTAAACACCATGAATAAGGACCACACAAGGACTTTTAACCACCTTTGTGTCCAATGCTTGAATCACCCCAAGGACTTTTAAACACCTTGGCCCCATGGACTTTTAAACACCATGGAATGGATCACCTAAGGACTTTTAACCACCTTAGTGTCCGCAACAAGACTCATCCAAGGACTTTTAACCACCTTGATGATCTTAAGTAACAAGGCTCACTCAAGGACTTTTAACCACCTTAGTGACCTTAATCTTTTCAAAACATCACTTGCCAATATACATCATATTCATCATTTAATCCACTGTTTTAAAGCATTAAACCAAGCCATTTTCATCATGCATTTCAAAGCATCAAACCACATTATTTCAATGTATAAAAGCAAGGTACTCCTACCTAGAGTTACCTTCAACATATGGCTTACATCATCAGCAAAATCCATGCTAAAACATGCTTTCAAAACAGTAATTAAAACATGCAGTTCATCATCTTGCATCACAACAAAAACATGGCCACCACTAGAGAGAAAATCCGAAAACTTACACTTGAGCTTAGCAAAGTTGTTTAGACTTAAACTAAGCTCCCAAAACCTTCAAACCTTGGTTTTAAAAAGCTGAAATCCAATTTCCACAAACTCACTCACTGATTTCCACTTTGCTTCAAGCCAAAGCACCAAATCAAGCTTCCGGATCAACCAATCCTGGATCCAAAGGTGCCTCCCCTGTTTCAACACATCAAAGCAGAGGATTAATGCATCATTATGCATTAATTGCTTCAATGAAAGCACCTAAACTCGCTGCTCTCATCCAACCTCCATTTTCGGCCACCAAACACAACCGAAAATGCATCCAAACCACTTCTAAACAAAGCCCAGCCATAAACCAGCAAAAGCTCACTTCCATTAACATCATATAACATCTAAAAACAACCTATTAACAACCTTATACCTCCAGTAACATCAGATCACCAAGATCACCTCAAAAACTACCTTGAAACACAAGCTAAACTTAGGAAACTCAACCTATCCGGGTTTGCATCAATCAAAACTCAATTCCACATCATTTTAGAGATCATTTAACATCAAAAACACCTCTCAAATCACAGATTACTCAGATCTAACGAAAATCATCAAAAATCATCAAAATCTTGCATAATAAGCCAAGATCCATTAATCAACTTAAAAGCCTTTAATTAAACATCAATTAAGGATTGAAAACTTAGGAATTTCAGTAAAGAACTGATAGTTTAGAGGAGAAGGACGTTCTTACCTCCAAACTTGTGTTTCTCCACTTTTTGGAATGAAAACCCTTGATGAATCAAGAAGCAATTGAAGAGGTTTTGAAGATATGTTGATTTGGAATCAAATGAGAGTTGAAAGGAGGAATTTAGGTGAGAAAATCAGAAACAAATCTCTAGAAATGTAGTGTTTGGTTTGAGAGAAAATGAGAGAAGGAAAATTGAGAAGTTAGTTGAGAAAATTGCCAAATGAGCTTTTCCCTCCTTTTTGATATCTTTAAAATCAGAAAATAGCTTATAATATCTTAGAAAAATCTGGAGAAACCACTTTTGGATTAATAGCTCCTTAAAGATTCAAAGTTCCAACCCTTTATAAAACAGCCACCAAACTTGCGAAAATTACATTTTGGTCACTAGCCAAAATGTCACACTTCCAAAACTCATTTTCCAAAATTGATTTCACAGTTCACTTAATTATATTAAAAGATGATTTTAGAACATTTTTCCATATTTTTAATGCAACCCGAACTAGGCTTTCCTAATTTAACCTCTTAAGATTCGAACAGCACTTTGACCAACCGGTCAACGCCCAAAACTCCTAAGCCCAAAACCGGGGCGTTACAGGGTCCATTGAAAGGCCCATTTAGACCAGCTCGTCCGAAACCTCTAAAAAAAGGACCGCAAAACAAGTTTTAATCAAATTTTAGGAGTTCAAATAATTGTTTAGGAGCTTTTCAACACAATTATATTGCAAAACCTCAATTTATGTACTTTTTACTCAGTTAAAATTTCAATGGGTCCATTGAAAGGCCCATTTCAACCCGCTCGTTCGAAACCTCTACATTAAGGACTGCAAAACAAGTTTAAATCAAAATTTAGGAGTTTATGTAATAGATTAGGAGCTTCTCAACACAATTATATTGCAAAACCTCAATTTCTATACTTTTTACTCAGTTAAAATTCTAACAGGTCCATTGAAAGGCCCATTTAGACCTCCTCGTCCGAAACCTCGACAAAAAAGACCGCAAAATAGTTTTAATCAAATTTTAGGAGTTCAAATAATTGATTAGGAACTTTTCAACACAATTATATTGAAAAACCTCAATTTTATACTTTTTACTCAGTTAAAATTCAAACGGGCCCATTGAAAGGCCCATTTAGACCTGCTTGTCCGAAACCTCTACAAAATGGTTCACAAAAATGTTTTATTCAAATATTAGGAGTTCAAATAATTGACTAGGAGCTTTTCAACACAATTATATTGCAAAACCTCAATTTCTGTACTTTTTACTTAGTTAAAATTCCAATGGGTCCATTGAAAGGCCCATTTAGACCTGCTCGTCCGAAACCTCTACAAAAAGGACCGCAAAAATGTTTTATTCAAATATTAGGAGTTCAAATTATTGATTAGGAGCTTTTCAACACAATTATATTGCGAAACCTCAATTTCTGTACTTTTTACTCAGTTAAAATACCAACGGGTCCATTAAAAGGCCCATTTCGACCCGCTCGTCCGAAACCTCTACAAAAAGGACTGCAGAAATAAGTTTTAATCAAATTTTAGGAGTTCATGTAATTGATTAGGAGCTTTTCAACACAATTATATTGCAAAACCTCAATTTTTGAACTTTTTACTCAGATAAAATTCCAACGGGTTCATTGAAAGGCCCACTTAGACCTGCTCGTCCGAAACCTCTACAAAAAGGACCTCAAAAATGTTTTATTCAAATATTAGGAGTTCAAATAATTGATTAGGAGCTTTTCAACACAATTATATTGCGAAACCTCAATTTCTGTACTTTTTACTCAGTTAAAATACCAACGGGTCCATTAAAAGGCCCATTTCGACCCGCTCGTCCGAAACCTCTACAAAAAGGACTGCAAAAATAAGTTTTAATCAAATTTTAAGAGTTCATGTAATTGATTAGGAGCTTTTCAACACAATTATATTGCAAAACCTACACTTTAATCTTTTTACTCAGTTAAAATTCCAACGGGCCCATATAAAGGCCCATTTAGAACTTCTCGTCTGAAACATCTACAAGAAGGACCGCAAAAATGTTTTGTTCAAATATTAATAGTTCAAATAATTGATTAGGAGCTTTTCAACACAATTATATTGCAAAACCTCAATTTCTGTACTTTTTACTCAGTTAAAATTCCAACGGGTCCATTGAAAGGCCTATTTCGAAACGCTCGTCCGAAACCTCTACATTAAGGACTGCAAAACAAGTTTTAATCAAATTTTAGGAGTTTATGTAATAGATTAGGAGCTTTTCAACACAATTATATTGCAAAACCTCAATTTATATACTTTTTACTCAGTTAAAATTCTAACGGGTCCATTGAAAGGCTCATTTAGACTTGCTCGTCCGAAACCTCGACAAAAAGGACCGGAAAATAGTTTTAATCAAATTTTAGGAGTTCAAATAATTGATTAGGAACTTTTCAACACAATTGTATTGAAAAATCTCAATTTTATACTTTTTACTCAGTTAAAATTCCAACGGGCCCATTAAAAGGCCCATTTAGACCTGCTCATCCGAAAACTCTACAAAAAGGACCGCAAAAATGTTTTATAAAAATATTAGGAGTTCAAATAACTGATTAAGAGCTTTTCAACACAATTATATTGCAAAACCTCAATTTCTGTACTTTTTACTCAGTTAAATTCTAACGGGTCCATTGAAAGGCCCATTTAGACCTGCTCGTCCGAAACCTCGACAAAAAAGGACCACAAAATAGTTTTAATCAAATTTTAGGAGTTCAAATAATTGATTAGGACGTTTTCAACACAATTATATTGAAAACCTCAATTTTATACTTTTTACTCAGTTAAAATTCCAACGGGCCCATTGAAAGGCCCATTTAGACCTGCTCGTCCGAAACCTCAACAAAAAGTACCACAAAAATGTTTTATACAAATATTAGGAGTTTAAAAAACTGATTAGGAGCTTTTCAACACAATTATATTGCAAAACCTCAATATCTGTACTTTTTACTCAGTTAAAATTTCAACGAGTCCATTGAAAGGCCCATTTCGACCCGCTCGTCCGAAACCTCTACATTAAGGACTGCAAAACAAGTTTTAATCAAATTTTAGGAGTTTATGTAATAGATTAGGAGCTTTTCAACACAATTATATTGCAAAACCTCAATTTATATACTTTTTACTCAGTTAAAATTCTAACGGGTCCATTGAAAGGCTCATTTAGACTTGCTCGTCCGAAACCTCGACAAAAAGGACCGCAAAATAGTTTTAATCAAATTTTAGGAGTTCAAATAATTGATTAGGAACTTTTCAACACAATTATATTGAAAAATCTCAATTTTATACTTTTTACTCAGTTAAAATTCCAACGGGCCCATTTAAAGGCCCATTTAGACCCGCTCATCCGAAAGCTCTACAAAAAGGACCGCAAAAATGTTTTATACAAATATTAGGAGTTCAAATAACTGATTAAGAGCTTTTCAACACAATTATATTGCAAAACCTCAATTTCTGTACTTTTTACTCAGTTAAAATTCTAACGGGTCCATTGAAAGGCCCATTTAGACCTGCTCGTCCGAAACCTCGACAAAAAGGACCGCAAAATAGTTTTAATCAAATTTTAGGAGTTCAAATAATTGATTAGGAACTTTTCAACACAATTATATTGAAAAACCTCAATTTTAAACTTTTTACTCAGTTAAAATTCAAACGGGCCAATTGAAAGGCCCGTTTAGACCTGCTCGTCCGAAACCTCTACAAAAAGGACCGCAAAAATGTTTTATTCAAATATTAGGAGTTCAAATAATTGATTAGGAGCTTTTCAACACAATTATATTGGAAAACCTCAATTTCTGTTTTAATGAGGCCTTTTCTTCAACAAAACAAATTCCAACGGGTCCATTGAAAGGCCCATTTAGACATGCTCGTCCGAAACCTCTACAAAAGGACCGCAAAAATGTTTTATTCAAATATTAGGAGTTCAAATAATTGATTAGGAGCTTTTCAACACAATTATAATGCGAAACCTCAATTTCTATACTTTTTACTCTGTTAAAATACCAACGGGTCCGTTGAAAGGCCCATTTCGACCCGCTCGTCCGAAACCTCTACAAAAAGGACTGCAACATAAGCTTTAATCAAATATCAGGAGTTTATGTAATTGATTAGGAGCTTTTCAACATAATTATATTGCAAAACCTCAATTTCTGTACTTTTTACTCAGTTAAAATTCTAACGGGTCCATTGAAAGGCCCATTTAGACCTGCTCGTCCGAAACCTCTACAAAAAGGACCGAAAAAATGTTTTATTCAAATATTAGGAGTTCAGATAATTGATTAGGAGCTTTTCAACACAATTATATTGCAAAACCTCAATTTCTATACTTTTTACTCAGTTAAAATTCTAACGGGTCCATTGAAAGGCCCATTTTGACCTGCTCGTCCGAAACCTCGACAAAAAGGACAACAAAATAGTTTTAATTAAATTTTAGGAGTTCATGTAATTGATTAGGAGCTTTTCAACACAATTATATTGCAAAACCTCAAATTTTGAACTTTTTACTCAGATAAAATTCCAACGGGTCCATTGTAAGGCCCATTTAGACCTGCTCGTCCGAAACCTCTACAAAAATGACCCAAAACAAGTTTTAATCAAATTTTAGGAGTTCAAATAATTGATTAGGAGCTTTTCAACACAATTATATTGCAAAACCTCAATTTCTGTACTTTTTACTCAATTAAAATTTCAACGAGTCCATTGAAAGGCCCATTTCGACCCGCTCGTCCGAAACCTCTACATAAAGGACTGCAAAAAAAGTTTTAATCAAATTTTAGGAGTTTATGTAATTGATTAGGAGCTTTTCAACACAATTATATTGCAAAACCTACACTTTAATCTTTTTACTCAGTTAAAATTCCAACGGGCCCATTGAAAGGCCCATTTAGAACTTCTCGTCTGAAACATCTACAAAAAGGACCGCAAAAATGTTTTATTCAAATATTAGGAGTTCAAATAACTGATTAGGAGCTTTTCAACACAATTATATTGCAAAACCTCAATTTCTGTACATTTTACGCAGTTAAAATTCCAACGGGTCCATTGAAAAGCCCATTTAGACCAGCTCGTCCGAAACCTCTAAAAAAAGGACCGCAAAACAAGTTTTAATCAAATTTTAGGAGTTCAAATAATTGATTAGGAGCTTTTCAAAACAATTATATTGCAAAACCTCAATTTATGTACTTTTTACTCAGTTAAAATTTCAACGGGTCCATTGAAAGGCCCATTTCAACCCGCTCGTTCGAAACCTCTACATTAAGGACTGCAAAACAAGTTTAAATCAAAATTTAGGAGTTTATGTAATAGATTAGGAGCTTTTCAACACAATTATATTGCAAAACCTCAATTTCTGTACATTTTACGCAGTTAAAATTCCAACGGGTCCATTGAAAGGCCCATTTAGACCAGCTCGTCCGAAACCTCTAAAAAAAGGACCGCAAAACAAGTTTTAATCAAATTTTAGGAGTTCAAATAATTGATTAGGAGCTTTTCAAAACAATTATATTGCAAAACCTCAATTTATGTACTTTTTACTCAGTTAAAATTTCAACGGGTCCATTAAAAGGCCCATTTTAACCCGCTCGTTCGAAACCTCTACATTAAGGACTGCAAAACAAGTTTAAATCAAAATTTAGGAGTTTATGTAATAGATTAGGAGCTTTTCAACACAATTATATTGCAAAACCTCAATTTCTATACTTTTTACTCAGTTAAAATTCTAACAGGTCCATTGAAAGGCCCATTTAGACCTCCTCGTCCGAAACCTCGACAAAAAAGACCGCAAAATAGTTTTAATCAAATTTTAGGAGTTCAAATAATTGATTAGGAACTTTTCAACACAATTATATTGAAAAACCTCAATTTTATATTTTTTACTCAGTTAAAATTCAAACGGGCCCATTGATAGGCCCATTTAGACCTGCTTGTCCGAAACCTCTACAAAATGGTTCACAAAAATGTTTTATTCAAATATTAGGAGTTCAAATAATTGACTAGGAGCTTTTCAACACAATTATATTGCAAAACCTCAATTTCTGTACTTTTTACTTAGTTAAAATTCCAACGGGTCCATTGAAAGGCCCATTTAGACCTGCTCGTCCGAAACCTTTACAAAAAGGACCGCAAAAATGTTTTATTCAAATATTAGGAGTTCCAATTATTGATTAGGAGCTTTTCAACACAATTATATTGTGAAACCACAATTTCTGTACTTTTTACTCAGTTAAAATACCAACGGGTCCATTAAAAGGCCCATTTCGACCCGCTCGTCCGAAACCTCTACAAAAAGGACTGCAGAAATAAGTTTTAATCAAATTTTAGGAGTTCATGTAATTGATTAGGAGCTTTTCAACACAATTATATTGCAAAACCTCAATTTTTGAACTTTTTACTCAGATAAAATTCCAACGGGTTCATTGAAAGGCCCACTTAGACCTGCTCGTCTGAAACCTCTACAAAAAGGACCTCAAAAATGTTTTATTCAAATATTAGGAGTTCAAATAATTGATTAGGAGCTTTTCAACACAATTATATTGCGAAACCTCAATTTCTGTACTTTTTACTCAGTTAAAATACCAACGGGTCCATTAAAAGGCCCATTTCGACCCGCTCGTCCGAAACCTCTACAAAAAGGACTGCAAAAATAAGTTTTAATCAAATTTTAGGAGTTCATGTAATTGATTAGGAACTTTTCAACACAATTATATTGCAAAACCTACACTTTAATCTTTTTACTCAGTTAAAATTCCAACGGGCCCATATAAAGGCCCATTTAGAACTTCTCGTCTGAAACATCTATAAAAAGGACCGCAAAAATGTTTTATTCAAATATTAATAGTTCAAATAATTGATTAGGAGCTTTTCAACACAATTATATTGCAAAACCTCAATTTCTGTACTTTTTACTCAGTTAAAATTCCAACGGGTCCATTGAAAGGCCTATTTCGACCCGCTCGTCCGAAACCTCTACATTAAGGACTGCAAAACAAGTTTTAATCAAATTTTAGGTGTTTATGTAATATATTAGGAGCTTTTCAACAGAATTGTATTGCAAAACCTCAATTTCTATACTTTTTACTCAGTTAAAATTCTAACGGGTCCATTGAAAGGCCCATTTAGACCATCTCGTCCGAAACCTCGACAAAAAATGACCACAAAATAGTTTTAATCAAATTTTAGGAGTTTAAATAATTGATTAGGACGTTTTCAACACAATTATATTGAAAACCTCAATTTTATACTTTTTACTCAGTTAAAATTCCAACGGGCCCATTGAAAGGCCCATTTAGACCTGCTCGTCTGAAACCTCAACAAAAAGGACCGCAAAAATGTTTTATACAAATATTAGGAGTTCAAATAACTGATTAGGAGCTTTTCAACACAATTATATTGCAAAACCTCAATATCTGTAATTTTTATTCAGTTAAAATTTCAACGAGTCCATTGAAAGGCCCATTTCGACCCGCTCGTCCGAAACCTCTACATTAAGGACTGCAAAACAAGTTTTAATCAAATTTTAGGAGTTTATGTAATAGATTAGGAGCTTTTCAACACAATTATATTGCAAAACCTCAATTTATATACTTTTTACTCAGTTAAAATTCTAACGGGTCCATTGAAAGGCTCATTTAGACTTGCTCGTCCGAAACCTCGACAAAAAGGACCGCAAAATAGTTTTAATCAAATTTTAGGAGTTCAAATAATTGATTAGGAACTTTTCAACACAATTATATTGAAAAATCTCAATTTTATACTTTTTACTCAGTTAAAATTCCAACGGGCCCATTGAAAGGCCCATTTAGACCTGCTCATCCGAAAGCTCTACAAAAAGGACCGCAAAAATGTTTTATACAAATATTAGGAGTTCAAATAACTGATTAAGAGCTTTTCAACACAATTATATTGCAAAACCTCAATTTCTGTACTTTTTACTCAGTTAAATTCTAACGGGTCCATTGAAAGGCCCATTTAGACCTGCTCGTCCGAAACCTCGACAAAAAAGGACCACAAAATAGTTTTAATCAAATTTTAGGAGTTCAAATAATTGATTAGGACGTTTTCAACACAATTATATTGAAAACCTCAATTTTATACTTTTTACTCAGTTAAAATTCCAACGGGCCCATTGAAAGGCCCATTTAGACCTGCTCGTCCGAAACCTCAACAAAAAGTACCACAAAAATGTTTTATACAAATATTAGGAGTTCAAATAACTGATTAGGAGCTTTTCAACACAATTATATTGCAAAACCTCAATATCTGTACTTTTTACTCAGTTAAAATTTCAACGAGTCCATTGAAAGGCCCATTTCGATCCGCTCGTCCGAAACCTCTACATTATGGACTGCAAAACAAGTTTTAATCAAATTTTAGGAGTTTATGTAATAGATTAGGAGCTTTTCAACACAATTATATTGCAAAACCTCAATTTATATACTTTTTACTCAGTTAAAATTCTAACGGGTCCATTGAAAGGCTTATTTAGAATTGCTCGTCCGAAACCTCGACAAAAAGGACCGCAAAATAGTTTTAATCAAATTTTAGGAGTTCAAATAATTGGTTAGGAACTTTTCAACACAATTATATTGAAAAATCTCAATTTTATACTTTTTACTCAGTTAAAATTCCAACGGGCCCATTGAAAGGCCCATTTAGACCCGCTCATCCGAAAGGTCTACAAAAAGGACCGCAAAATGTTTTATACAAATATTAGGAGTTCAAATAACTGATTAAGAGCTTTTCAACACAATTATATTGCAAAACCTCAATTTTTTTACTTTTTACTCAGTTAAAATTCTAACGGGTCCATTGAAAGGCCCATTTAGACCTGCTCGTCCGAAACCTCGACAAAAAGGACCGCAAAATAGTTTTAATCAAATTTTAGGAGTTCAAATAATTGATTAGGAACTTTTCAACACAATTATATTGAAAAACCTCAATTTTAAACTTTTTACTCAGTTAAAATTCAAACGGGCCAATTGAAAGGCCCGTTTAGACCTGCTCGTCCGAAACCTCTACAAAAAGGACCGCAAAAATGTTTTATTCATATATTAAGAGTTCGAATAATTGATTAGGAGCTTTTCAACACAATTATATTGGAAAACCTTAATTTCTGTTTTAATGAGGCCTTTTCTTCAACAAAACAAATTCCAACGGGTCCATTGAAAGGCCAATTTAGACATGCTCGTCCGAAACCTCTACAAAAGGACCGCAAAAATGTTTTATTCAAATATTAGGAGTTCAAATAATTGATTAGGAGCTTTTCAACACAATTATAATGCGAAACCTCAATTTCTATACTTTTTACTCTGTTAAAATACCAACGGGTCCGTTGAAAGGCCCATTTCGACCCGCTCGTCCGAAACATCTACAAAAAGGACTGCAACATAAGTTTTAATCAAATATTAGGAGTTTATGTAATTGATTAGGAGCTTTTCAACATAATTCTATTGCAAAACCTCAATTTCTGTACTTTTTACTCAGTTAAAATTCTAACGGGTCCATTGAAAGGCCCATTTAGACCTGCTCGTCCGAAACCTCGACAAAAAGGACCGCAAAAATGTTTTATTCAAATATTAGGAGTTAAGATAATTGATTAGGAGCTTTTCAACACAATTATATTGCAAAACCTCAATTTCTATACTTTTTACTCAGTTAAAATTCTAACGGGTCCATTGAAAGGCCCATTTTGACCTGCTCGTCCGAAACCTCGACAAAAAGGACAACAAAATAGTTTTAATTAAATTTTAGGAGTTCATGTAATTGATTAGGAGCTTTTCAACACAATTATATTGCAAAACCTCAAATTTTGAACTTTTTACTCAGATAAAATTCCAACGGGTCCATTGTAAGGCCCATTTAGACCTGCTCGTCCGAAACCTCTACAAAAATGACCGCAAAACAAGTTTTAATCAAATTTTAGGAGTTCAAATAATTGATTAGGAGCTTTTCAACACAATTATATTGCAAAACCTCAATTTCTGTACTTTTTACTCAATTAAAATTTCAACGAGTCCATTGAAAGGCCCATTTCGACCCGCTCGTCCGAAACCTCTACATAAAGGACTGCAAAAAAAGTTTTAATCAAATTTTAGGAGTTTATGTAATTGATTAGGAGCTTTTCAACACAATTATATTGCAAAACCTACACTTTAATCTTTTTACTCAGTTAAAATTCCAACGGGCCCATTGAAAGGCCCATTTAGAACTTCTCGTCTGAAACATCTACAAAAAGGACCGCAAAAATGTTTTATTCAAATATTAGGAGTTCAAATACATGATTAGGAGCTTTTCAACACAATTATATTGCAAAACCTCAATTTCTGTACATTTTACGTAGTTAAAATTCCACCGGGTCCATTGAAAGGCCCATTTAGACCAGCTCGTCCGAAACCTCTTCAAAAAGGACCGCAAAACAAGTTTTATTCAAATTTTAGGAGTTCAAATAATTGATTAGGAGCTTTTCAACACATTTATATTGCAAAACCTCAATTTCTGTACTTTTTACTCAGTTAAAATTCCAACGGGTCCATTGAAAGGCCCATTTCGACCCGCTCGTCCGAAACCTCTACATTAAGGACTGCAAAACAAGTTTTAATCAAAATTTAGGAGTTTATGTAATAGATTAGGAGCTTTTCAACACAATTATATTGCAAAACCTCAAATTCTATACTTTTTACTCAGTTAAAATTCTAATGGGTCGATTGAAAGGCCCATTTAGACCTGCTCGTCTGAAACCTCGACAAAAAGGACCGCAAAATAGTTTTAATCGTATTTTAGGAGTTCAAATAATTGATTAGGAGCTTTTCAACACATTTATATTGCAAAACCTCAATTTCTGTACTTTTTACTCAGTTAAAATTCCAACGGGTCCATTGAAAGACCCATTTCGACCCGCTCGTCCGAAACCTCTACATTAAGGACTGCAAAACAAGTTTTAATCAAATTTTAGCAGTTTATGTAATAGATTAGGAGCTTTTCAACACAATTATATTGCAAAACCTCAATTTATATACTTTTTACTCAGTTAAAATTCTAACGGGTCCATTGAAAGGCTCATTTAGACTTGCTCGTCCGAAACCTCGACAAAAAGGACCGCAAAATAGTTTTAATCAAATTTTAGGAGTTCAAATAATTGATTAGGAACTTTTCAACACAATTATATTGAAAAATCTCAATTTTATACTTTTTACTCAGTTAAAATTCCAACGGGCCCATTGAAAGGCCCATTTAGACCTGCTCATCCGAAAGCTCTACAAAAAGGACCGCAAAAATGTTTTATACAAATATTAGGAGTTCAAATAACTGATTAAGAGCTTTTCAACACAATTATATTGCAAAACCTCAATTTCTGTACTTTTTACTCAGTTAAATTCTAACGGGTCCATTGAAAGGCCCATTTAGACCTGCTCGTCCGAAACCTCGACAAAAAAGGACCACAAAATAGTTTTAATCAAATTTTAGGAGTTCAAATAATTGATTAGGACGTTTTCAACACAATTATATTGAAAACCTCAATTTTATACTTTTTACTCAGTTAAAATTCCAACGGGCCCATTGAAAGGCCCATTTAGACCTGCTCGTCCGAAACCTCAACAAAAAGTACCACAAAAATGTTTTATACAAATATTAGGAGTTCAAATAACTGATTAGGAGCTTTTCAACACAATTATATTGCAAAACCTCAATATCTGTACTTTTTACTCAGTTAAAATTTCAACGAGTCCATTGAAAGGCCCATTTCGATCCGCTCGTCCGAAACCTCTACATTATGGACTGCAAAACAAGTTTTAATCAAATTTTAGGAGTTTATGTAATAGATTAGGAGCTTTTCAACACAATTATATTGCAAAACCTCAATTTATATACTTTTTACTCAGTTAAAATTCTAACGGGTCCATTGAAAGGCTCATTTAGAATTGCTCGTCCGAAACCTCGACAAAAAGGACCGCAAAATAGTTTTAATCAAATTTTAGGAGTTCAAATAATTGATTAGGAACTTTTCAACACAATTATATTGAAAAATCTCAATTTTATACTTTTTACTCAGTTAAAATTCCAACGGGCCCATTGAAAGGCCCATTTAGACCCGCTCATCCGAAAGGTCTACAAAAAGGACAGCAAAATGTTTTATACAAATATTAGGAGTTCAAATAACTGATTAAGAGCTTTTCAACACAATTATATTGCAAAACCTCAATTTTTTTACTTTTTACTCAGTTAAAATTCTAACGGGTCCATTGAAAGGCCCATTTAGACCTGCTCGTCCGAAACCTCGACAAAAAGGACCGCAAAATAGTTTTAATCAAATTTTAGGAGTTCAAATAATTGATTAGGAACTTTTCAACACAATTATATTGAAAAACCTCAATTTTAAACTTTTTACTCAGTTAAAATTCAAACGGGCCAATTGAAAGGCCCGTTTAGACCTGCTCGTCCGAAACCTCTACAAAAAGGACCGCAAAAATGTTTTATTCATATATTAAGAGTTCAAATAATTGATTAGGAGCTTTTCAACACAATTATATTGGAAAACCTTAATTTCTGTTTTAATGAGGCCTTTTCTTCAACAAAATAAATTCCAACGGGTCCATTGAAAGGCCAATTTAGACATGCTCGTCCGAAACCTCTACAAAAGGACCGCAAAAATGTTTTATTCAAATATTAGGAGTTCAAATAATTGATTAGGAGCTTTTCAACACAATTTTAATGCGAAACCTCAATTTCTATACTTTTTACTCTGTTAAAATACCAACGGGTCCGTTGAAAGGCCCATTTCGACCCGCTCGTCCGAAACATCTACAAAAAGGACTGCAACATAAGTTTTAATCAAATATTAGGAGTTTATGTAATTGATTAGGAGCTTTTCAACATAATTATATTGCAAAACCTCAATTTCTGTACTTTTTACTCAGTTAAAATTCTAACGGGTCCATTGAAAGGCCCATTTAGACCTGCTCGTCCGAAACCTCTACAAAAAGGACCGCAAAAATGTTTTATTCAAATATTAGGAGTTAAGATAATTGATTAGGAGCTTTTCAACACAATTATATTGCAAAACCTCAATTTCTATACTTTTTACTCAGTTAAAATTCTAACGGGTCCATTGAAAGGCCCATTTTGACCTGCTCGTCCGAAACCTCGACAAAAAGGACAACAAAATAGTTTTAATTAAATTTTAGGAGTTCATGTAATTGATTAGGAGCTTTTCAACACAATTATATTGCAAAACCTCAAATTTTGAACTTTTTACTCAGATAAAATTCCAACGGGTCCATTGTAAGGCCCATTTAGACCTGCTCGTCCGAAACCTCTACAAAAATGACCGCAAAACAAGTTTTAATCAAAATTTAGGAGTTCAAATAATTGATTAGGAGCTTTTCAACACAATTATATTGCAAAACCTCAATTTCTGTACTTTTTACTCAATTAAAATTTCAACGAGTCCATTGAAAGGCCCATTTCGACCCGCTCGTCCGAAACCTCTACATAAAGGACTGCAAAAAAAGTTTTAATCAAATTTTAGGAGTTTATGTAATTGATTAGGAGCTTTTCAACACAATTATATTGCAAAACCTACACTTTAATCTTTTTACTCAGTTAAAATTCCAACGGGCCCATTGAAAGGCCCATTTAGAACTTCTCGTCTGAAACATCTACAAAAAGGACCGCAAAAATGTTTTATTCAAATATTAGGAGTTCAAATACATGATTAGGAGCTTTTCAACACAATTATATTGCAAAACCTCAATTTCTGTACATTTTACGCAGTTAAAATTCCACCGGGTCCATTGAAAGGCCCATTTAGACCAGCTCGTCCGAAACCTCTTCAAAAAGGACCGCAAAACAAGTTTTAATCAAATTTTAGGAGTTCAAATAATTGATTAGGAGCTTTTCAACACATTTATATTGCAAAACCTCAATTTCTGTACTTTTTACTCAGTTAAAATTCCAACGGGTCCATTGAAAGGCCCATTTCGACCCGCTCGTCCGAAACCTCTACATTAAGGACTGCAAAACAAGTTTTAATCAAAATTTAGGAGTTTATGTAATAGATTAGGAGCTTTTCAACACAATTATATTGCAAAACCTCAAATTCTATACTTTTTACTCAGTTAAAATTCTAATGGGTCGATTGAAAGGCCCATTTAGACCTGCTCGTCCGAAACCTCGACAAAAAGGACCGCAAAATAGTTTTAATCGTATTTTAGGAGTTCAAATAATTGATTAGGAGCTTTTCAACACATTTATATTGCAAAACCTCAATTTCTGTACTTTTTACTCAGTTAAAATTCCAACGGGTCCATTGAAAGGCCCATTTCGACCCGCTCGTCCGAAACCTCTACATTAAGGACTGCAAAACAAGTTTTAATCAAATTTTAGGAGTTTATGTAATAGATTAGGAGCTTTTCAACACAATTATATTGCAAAACCTCAATTTATATACTTTTTACTCAGTTAAAATTCTAACAGGTCCATTGAAAGGCTCATTTAGACTTGCTCGTCCGAAACCTCGACAAAAAGGACCGCAAAATAGTTTTAATCAAATTTTAGGAGTTCAAATAATTGATTAGGAACTTTTCAACACAATTATATTGAAAAATCTCAATTTTATACTTTTTACTCAGTTAAAATTCCAACGGGCCCATTGAAAGGCCCATTTAGACCTGCTCATCCGAAAGCTCTACAAAAAGGACCGCAAAAATGTTTTATACAAATATTAGGAGTTCAAATAACTGATTAAGAGCTTTTCAACACAATTATATTGCAAAACCTCAATTTCTGTACTTTTTACTCAGTTAAATTCTAACGGGTCCATTGAAAGGCCCATTTAGACCTGCTCGTCCGAAACCTCGACAAAAAAGGACCACAAAATAGTTTTAATCAAATTTTAGGAGTTCAAATAATTGATTAGGACGTTTTCAACACAATTATATTGAAAACCTCAATTTTATACTTTTTACTCAGTTAAAATTCCAACGGGCCCATTGAAAGGCCCATTTAGACCTGCTCGTCCGAAACCTCAAAAAAAGTACCACAAAAATGTTTTATACAAATATTAGGAGTTCAAATAACTGATTAGGAGCTTTTCAACACAATTATATTGCAAAACCTCAATATCTGTACTTTTTACTCAGTTAAAATTTCAACGAGTCCATTGAAAGGCCCATTTCGATCCGCTCGTCCGAAACCTCTACATTATGGACTGCAAAACAAGTTTTAATCAAATTTTAGGAGTTTATGTAATAGATTAGGAGCTTTTCAACACAATTATATTGCAAAACCTCAATTTATATACTTTTTACTCAGTTAAAATTCTAACGGGTCCATTGAAAGGCTCATTTAGAATTGCTCGTCCGAAACCTCGACAAAAAGGACCGCAAAATAGTTTTAATCAAATTTTAGGAGTTCAAATAATTGATTAGGAACTTTTCAACACAATTATATTGAAAAATCTCAATTTTATACTTTTTACTCAGTTAAAATTCCAACGGGCCCATTGAAAGGCCCATTTAGACCCGCTCATCCGAAAGGTCTACAAAAAGGACCGCAAAATGTTTTATACAAATATTAGGAGTTCAAATAACTGATTAAGAGCTTTTCAACACAATTATATTGCAAAACCTCAATTTTTTTACTTTTTACTCAGTTAAAATTCTAACGGGTCCATTGAAAGGCCCATTTAGACCTGCTCGTCCGAAACCTCGACAAAAAGGACCGCAAAATAGTTTTAATCAAATTTTAGGAGTTCAAATAATTGATTAGGAACTTTTCAACACAATTATATTGAAAAACCTCAATTTTAAACTTTTTACTCAGTTAAAATTCAAACGGGCCAATTGAAAGGCCCGTTTAGACCTGCTCGTCCGAAACCTCTACAAAAAGGACCGCAAAAATGTTTTATTCATATATTAAGAGTTCAAATAATTGATTAGGAGCTTTTCAACACAATTATATTGGAAAACCTTAATTTCTGTTTTAATGAGGCCTTTTCTTCAACAAAACAAATTCCAACGGGTCCATTGAAAGGCCAATTTAGACATGCTCGTCCGAAACCTCTACAAAAGGACCGCAAAAATGTTTTATTCAAATATTAGGAGTTCAAATAATTGATTAGGAGCTTTTCAACACAATTATAATGCGAAACCTCAATTTCTATACTTTTTACTCTGTTAAAATACCAACGGGTCCGTTGAAAGGCCCATTTCGACCCGCTCGTCCGAAACATCTACAAAAAGGACTGCAACATAAGTTTTAATCAAATATTAGGAGTTTATGTAATTGATTAGGAGCTTTTCAACATAATTATATTGCAAAACCTCAATTTCTGTACTTTTTACTCAGTTAAAATTCTAACGGGTCCATTGAAAGGCCCATTTAGACCTGCTCATCCGAAAGCTCTACAAAAAGGACCGCAAAAATGTTTTATACAAATATTAGGAGTTCAAATAACTGATTAAGAGCTTTTCAACACAATTATATTGCAAAACCTCAATTTCTGTACTTTTTACTCAGTTAAATTCTAACGGGTCCATTGAAAGGCCCATTTAGACCTGCTCGTCCGAAACCTCGACAAAAAAGGACCACAAAATAGTTTTAATCAAATTTTAGGAGTTCAAATAATTGATTAGGACGTTTTCAACACAATTATATTGAAAACCTCAATTTTATACTTTTTACTCAGTTAAAATTCCAACGGGCCCATTGAAAGGCCCATTTAGACCTGCTCGTCCGAAACCTCAACAAAAAGTACCACAAAAATGTTTTATACAAATATTAGGAGTTCAAATAACTGATTAGGAGCTTTTCAACACAATTATATTGCAAAACCTCAATATCTGTACTTTTTACTCAGTTAAAATTTCAACGAGTCCATTGAAAGGCCCATTTCGATCCGCTCGTCCGAAACCTCTACATTATGGACTGCAAAACAAGTTTTAATCAAATTTTAGGAGTTTATGTAATAGATTAGGAGCTTTTCAACACAATTATATTGCAAAACCTCAATTTATATACTTTTTACTCAGTTAAAATTCTAACGGGTCCATTGAAAGGCTCATTTAGAATTGCTCGTCCGAAACCTCGACAAAAAGGACCGCAAAATAGTTTTAATCAAATTTTAGGAGTTCAAATAATTGATTAGGAACTTTTCAACACAATTATATTGAAAAATCTCAATTTTATACTTTTTACTCAGTTAAAATTCCAACGGGCCCATTGAAAGGCCCATTTAGACCCGCTCATCCGAAAGGTCTACAAAAAGGACCGCAAAATGTTTTATACAAATATTAGGAGTTCAAATAACTGATTAAGAGCTTTTCAACACAATTATATTGCAAAACCTCAATTTTTTTACTTTTTACTCAGTTAAAATTCTAACGGGTCCATTGAAAGGCCCATTTAGACCTGCTCGTCCGAAACCTCGACAAAAAGGACCGCAAAATAGTTTTAATCAAATTTTAGGAGTTCAAATAATTGATTAGGAACTTTTCAACACAATTATATTGAAAAACCTCAATTTTAAACTTTTTACTCAGTTAAAATTCAAACGGGCCAATTGAAAGGCCCGTTTAGACCTGCTCGTCCGAAACCTCTACAAAAAGGACCGCAAAAATGTTTTATTCATATATTAAGAGTTCAAATAATTGATTAGGAGCTTTTCAACACAATTATATTGGAAAACCTTAATTTCTGTTTTAATGAGGCCTTTTCTTCAACAAAATAAATTCCAACGGGTCCATTGAAAGGCCAATTTAGACATGCTCGTCCGAAACCTCTACAAAAGGACCGCAAAAATGTTTTATTCAAATATTAGGAGTTCAAATAATTGATTAGGAGCTTTTCAACACAATTTTAATGCGAAACCTCAATTTCTATACTTTTTACTCTGTTAAAATACCAACGGGTCCGTTGAAAGGCCCATTTCGACCCGCTCGTCCGAAACATCTACAAAAAGGACTGCAACATAAGTTTTAATCAAATATTAGGAGTTTATGTAATTGATTAGGAGCTTTTCAACATAATTATATTGCAAAACCTCAATTTCTGTACTTTTTACTCAGTTAAAATTCTAACGGGTCCATTGAAAGGCCCATTTAGACCTGCTCGTCCGAAACCTCGACAAAAAGGACCGCAAAATAGTTTTAATCAAATTTTAGGAGTTCAAATAATTGATTAGGAACTTTTCAACACAATTATATTGAAAAACCTCAATTTTAAACTTTTTACTCAGTTAAAATTCAAACGGGCCAATTGAAAGGCCCGTTTAGACCTGCTCGTCCGAAACCTCTACAAAAAGGACCGCAAAAATGTTTTATTCATATATTAAGAGTTCAAATAATTGATTAGGAGCTTTTCAACACAATTATATTGGAAAACCTTAATTTCTGTTTTAATGAGGCCTTTTCTTCAACAAAACAAATTCCAACGGGTCCATTGAAAGGCCAATTTAGACATGCTCGTCCGAAACCTCTACAAAAGGACCGCAAAAATGTTTTATTCAAATATTAGGAGTTCAAATAATTGATTAGGAGCTTTTCAACACAATTATAATGCGAAACCTCAATTTCTATACTTTTTACTCTGTTAAAATACCAACGGGTCCGTTGAAAGGCCCATTTCGACCCGCTCGTCCGAAACATCTACAAAAAGGACTGCAACATAAGTTTTAATCAAATATTAGGAGTTTATGTAATTGATTAGGAGCTTTTCAACATAATTATATTGCAAAACCTCAATTTCTGTACTTTTTACTCAGTTAAAATTCTAACGGGTCCATTGAAAGGCCCATTTAGACCTGCTCATCCGAAAGCTCTACAAAAAGGACCGCAAAAATGTTTTATACAAATATTAGGAGTTCAAATAACTGATTAAGAGCTTTTCAACACAATTATATTGCAAAACCTCAATTTCTGTACTTTTTACTCAGTTAAATTCTAACGGGTCCATTGAAAGGCCCATTTAGACCTGCTCGTCCGAAACCTCGACAAAAAAGGACCACAAAATAGTTTTAATCAAATTTTAGGAGTTCAAATAATTGATTAGGACGTTTTCAACACAATTATATTGAAAACCTCAATTTTATACTTTTTACTCAGTTAAAATTCCAACGGGCCCATTGAAAGGCCCATTTAGACCTGCTCGTCCGAAACCTCAACAAAAAGTACCACAAAAATGTTTTATACAAATATTAGGAGTTCAAATAACTGATTAGGAGCTTTTCAACACAATTATATTGCAAAACCTCAATATCTGTACTTTTTACTCAGTTAAAATTTCAACGAGTCCATTGAAAGGCCCATTTCGATCCGCTCGTCCGAAACCTCTACATTATGGACTGCAAAACAAGTTTTAATCAAATTTTAGGAGTTTATGTAATAGATTAGGAGCTTTTCAACACAATTATATTGCAAAACCTCAATTTATATACTTTTTACTCAGTTAAAATTCTAACGGGTCCATTGAAAGGCTCATTTAGAATTGCTCGTCCGAAACCTCGACAAAAAGGACCGCAAAATAGTTTTAATCAAATTTTAGGAGTTCAAATAATTGATTAGGAACTTTTCAACACAATTATATTGAAAAATCTCAATTTTATACTTTTTACTCAGTTAAAATTCCAACGGGCCCATTGAAAGGCCCATTTAGACCCGCTCATCCGAAAGGTCTACAAAAAGGACCGCAAAATGTTTTATACAAATATTAGGAGTTCAAATAACTGATTAAGAGCTTTTCAACACAATTATATTGCAAAACCTCAATTTTTTTACTTTTTACTCAGTTAAAATTCTAACGGGTCCATTGAAAGGCCCATTTAGACCTGCTCGTCCGAAACCTCGACAAAAAGGACCGCAAAATAGTTTTAATCAAATTTTAGGAGTTCAAATAATTGATTAGGAACTTTTCAACACAATTATATTGAAAAACCTCAATTTTAAACTTTTTACTCAGTTAAAATTCAAACGGGCCAATTGAAAGGCCCGTTTAGACCTGCTCGTCCGAAACCTCTACAAAAAGGACCGCAAAAATGTTTTATTCATATATTAAGAGTTCAAATAATTGATTAGGAGCTTTTCAACACAATTATATTGGAAAACCTTAATTTCTGTTTTAATGAGGCCTTTTCTTCAACAAAATAAATTCCAACGGGTCCATTGAAAGGCCAATTTAGACATGCTCGTCCGAAACCTCTACAAAAGGACCGCAAAAATGTTTTATTCAAATATTAGGAGTTCAAATAATTGATTAGGAGCTTTTCAACACAATTTTAATGCGAAACCTCAATTTCTATACTTTTTACTCTGTTAAAATACCAACGGGTCCGTTGAAAGGCCCATTTCGACCCGCTCGTCCGAAACATCTACAAAAAGGACTGCAACATAAGTTTTAATCAAATATTAGGAGTTTATGTAATTGATTAGGAGCTTTTCAACATAATTATATTGCAAAACCTCAATTTCTGTACTTTTTACTCAGTTAAAATTCTAACGGGTCCATTGAAAGGCCCATTTAGACCTGCTCGTCCGAAACCTCTACAAAAAGGACCGCAAAAATGTTTTATTCAAATATTAGGAGTTAAGATAATTGATTAGGAGCTTTTCAACACAATTATATTGCAAAACCTCAATTTCTATACTTTTTACTCAGTTAAAATTCTAACGGGTCCATTGAAAGGCCCATTTTGACCTGCTCGTCCGAAACCTCGACAAAAAGGACAACAAAATAGTTTTAATTAAATTTTAGGAGTTCATGTAATTGATTAGGAGCTTTTCAACACAATTATATTGCAAAACCTCAAATTTTGAACTTTTTACTCAGATAAAATTCCAACGGGTCCATTGTAAGGCCCATTTAGACCTGCTCGTCCGAAACCTCTACAAAAATGACCGCAAAACAAGTTTTAATCAAATTTTAGGAGTTCAAATAATTGATTAGGAGCTTTTCAACACAATTATATTGCAAAACCTCAATTTCTGTACTTTTTACTCAATTAAAATTTCAACGAGTCCATTGAAAGGCCCATTTCGACCCGCTCGTCCGAAACCTCTACATAAAGGACTGCAAAAAAAGTTTTAATCAAATTTTAGGAGTTTATGTAATTGATTAGGAGCTTTTCAACACAATTATATTGCAAAACCTACACTTTAATCTTTTTACTCAGTTAAAATTCCAACGGGCCCATTGAAAGGCCCATTTAGAACTTCTCGTCTGAAACATCTACAAAAAGGACCGCAAAAATGTTTTATTCAAATATTAGGAGTTCAAATACATGATTAGGAGCTTTTCAACACAATTATATTGCAAAACCTCAATTTCTGTACATTTTACGCAGTTAAAATTCCACCGGGTCCATTGAAAGGCCCATTTAGACCAGCTCGTCCGAAACCTCTTCAAAAAGGACCGCAAAACAAGTTTTAATCAAATTTTAGGAGTTCAAATAATTGATTAGGAGCTTTTCAACACATTTATATTGCAAAACCTCAATTTCTGTACTTTTTACTCAGTTAAAATTCCAACGGGTCCATTGAAAGGCCCATTTCGACCCGCTCGTCCGAAACCTCTACATTAAGGACTGCAAAACAAGTTTTAATCAAAATTTAGGAGTTTATGTAATAGATTAGGAGCTTTTCAACACAATTATATTGCAAAACCTCAAATTCTATACTTTTTACTCAGTTAAAATTCTAATGGGTCGATTGAAAGGCCCATTTAGACCTGCTCGTCCGAAACCTCGACAAAAAGGACCGCAAAATAGTTTTAATCGTATTTTAGGAGTTCAAATAATTGATTAGGAGCTTTTCAACACATTTATATTGCAAAACCTCAATTTCTGTACTTTTTACTCAGTTAAAATTCCAACGGGTCCATTGAAAGGCCCATTTCGACCCGCTCGTCCGAAACCTCTACATTAAGGACTGCAAAACAAGTTTTAATCAAATTTTAGGAGTTTATGTAATAGATTAGGAGCTTTTCAACACAATTATATTGCAAAACCTCAATTTATATACTTTTTACTCAGTTAAAATTCTAACGGGTCCATTGAAAGGCTCATTTAGACTTGCTCGTCCGAAACCTCGACAAAAAGGACCGCAAAATAGTTTTAATCAAATTTTAGGAGTTCAAATAATTGATTAGGAACTTTTCAACACAATTATATTGAAAAATCTCAATTTTATACTTTTTACTCAGTTAAAATTCCAACGGGCCCATTGAAAGGCCCATTTAGACCTGCTCATCCGAAAGCTCTACAAAAAGGACCGCAAAAATGTTTTATACAAATATTAGGAGTTCAAATAACTGATTAAGAGCTTTTCAACACAATTATATTGCAAAACCTCAATTTCTGTACTTTTTACTCAGTTAAATTCTAACGGGTCCATTGAAAGGCCCATTTAGACCTGCTCGTCCGAATCCTCGACAAAAAAGGACCACAAAATAGTTTTAATCAAATTTTAGGAGTTCAAATAATTGATTAGGACGTTTTCAACACAATTATATTGAAAACCTCAATTTTATACTTTTTACTCAGTTAAAATTCCAACGGGCCCATTGAAAGGCCCATTTAGACCTGCTCGTCCGAAACCTCAAAAAAAGTACCACAAAAATGTTTTATACAAATATTAGGAGTTCAAATAACTGATTAGGAGCTTTTCAACACAATTATATTGCAAAACCTCAATATCTGTACTTTTTACTCAGTTAAAATTTCAACGAGTCCATTGAAAGGCCCATTTCGATCCGCTCGTCCGAAACCTCTACATTATGGACTGCAAAACAAGTTTTAATCAAATTTTAGGAGTTTATGTAATAGATTAGGAGCTTTTCAACACAATTATATTGCAAAACCTCAATTTATATACTTTTTACTCAGTTAAAATTCTAACGGGTCCATTGAAAGGCTCATTTAGAATTGCTCGTCCGAAACCTCGACAAAAAGGACCGCAAAATAGTTTTAATCAAATTTTAGGAGTTCAAATAATTGATTAGGAACTTTTCAACACAATTATATTGAAAAATCTCAATTTTATACTTTTTACTCAGTTAAAATTCCAACGGGCCCATTGAAAGGCCCATTTAGACCCGCTCATCCGAAAGGTCTACAAAAAGGACCGCAAAATGTTTTATACAAATATTAGGAGTTCAAATAACTGATTAAGAGCTTTTCAACACAATTATATTGCAAAACCTCAATTTTTTTACTTTTTACTCAGTTAAAATTCTAACGGGTCCATTGAAAGGCCCATTTAGACCTGCTCGTCCGAAACCTCGACAAAAAGGACCGCAAAATAGTTTTAATCAAATTTTAGGAGTTCAAATAATTGATTAGGAACTTTTCAACACAATTATATTGAAAAACCTCAATTTTAAACTTTTTACTCAGTTAAAATTCAAACGGGCCAATTGAAAGGCCCGTTTAGACCTGCTCGTCCGAAACCTCTACAAAAAGGACCGCAAAAATGTTTTATTCATATATTAAGAGTTCAAATAATTGATTAGGAGCTTTTCAACACAATTATATTGGAAAACCTTAATTTCTGTTTTAATGAGGCCTTTTCTTCAACAAAACAAATTCCAACGGGTCCATTGAAAGGCCAATTTAGACATGCTCGTCCGAAACCTCTACAAAAGGACCGCAAAAATGTTTTATTCAAATATTAGGAGTTCAAATAATTGATTAGGAGCTTTTCAACACAATTATAATGCGAAACCTCAATTTCTATACTTTTTACTCTGTTAAAATACCAACGGGTCCGTTGAAAGGCCCATTTCGACCCGCTCGTCTGAAACATCTACAAAAAGGACTGCAACATAAGTTTTAATCAAATATTAGGAGTTTATGTAATTGATTAGGAGCTTTTCAACATAATTATATTGCAAAACCTCAATTTCTGTACTTTTTACTCAGTTAAAATTCTAACGGGTCCATTGAAAGGCCCATTTAGACCTGCTCATCCGAAAGCTCTACAAAAAGGACCGCAAAAATGTTTTATACAAATATTAGGAGTTCAAATAACTGATTAAGAGCTTTTCAACACAATTATATTGCAAAACCTCAATTTCTGTACTTTTTACTCAGTTAAATTCTAACGGGTCCATTGAAAGGCCCATTTAGACCTGCTCGTCCGAAACCTCGACAAAAAAGGACCACAAAATAGTTTTAATCAAATTTTAGGAGTTCAAATAATTGATTAGGACGTTTTCAACACAATTATATTGAAAACCTCAATTTTATACTTTTTACTCAGTTAAAATTCCAACGGGCCCATTGAAAGGCCCATTTAGACCTGCTCGTCCGAAACCTCAACAAAAAGTACCACAAAAATGTTTTATACAAATATTAGGAGTTCAAATAACTGATTAGGAGCTTTTCAACACAATTATATTGCAAAACCTCAATATCTGTACTTTTTACTCAGTTAAAATTTCAACGAGTCCATTGAAAGGCCCATTTCGATCCGCTCGTCCGAAACCTCTACATTATGGACTGCAAAACAAGTTTTAATCAAATTTTAGGAGTTTATGTAATAGATTAGGAGCTTTTCAACACAATTATATTGCAAAACCTCAATTTATATACTTTTTACTCAGTTAAAATTCTAACGGGTCCATTGAAAGGCTCATTTAGAATTGCTCGTCCGAAACCTCGACAAAAAGGACCGCAAAATAGTTTTAATCAAATTTTAGGAGTTCAAATAATTGATTAGGAACTTTTCAACACAATTATATTGAAAAATCTCAATTTTATACTTTTTACTCAGTTAAAATTCCAACGGGCCCATTGAAAGGCCCATTTAGACCCGCTCATCCGAAAGGTCTACAAAAAGGACCGCAAAATGTTTTATACAAATATTAGGAGTTCAAATAACTGATTAAGAGCTTTTCAACACAATTATATTGCAAAACCTCAATTTTTTTACTTTTTACTCAGTTAAAATTCTAACGGGTCCATTGAAAGGCCCATTTAGACCTGCTCGTCCGAAACCTCGACAAAAAGGACCGCAAAATAGTTTTAATCAAATTTTAGGAGTTCAAATAATTGATTAGGAACTTTTCAACACAATTATATTGAAAAACCTCAATTTTAAACTTTTTACTCAGTTAAAATTCAAACGGGCCAATTGAAAGGCCCGTTTAGACCTGCTCGTCCGAAACCTCTACAAAAAGGACCGCAAAAATGTTTTATTCATATATTAAGAGTTCAAATAATTGATTAGGAGCTTTTCAACACAATTATATTGGAAAACCTTAATTTCTGTTTTAATGAGGCCTTTTCTTCAACAAAACAAATTCCAACGGGTCCATTGAAAGGCCAATTTAGACATGCTCGTCCGAAACCTCTACAAAAGGACCGCAAAAATGTTTTATTCAAATATTAGGAGTTCAAATAATTGATTAGGAGCTTTTCAACACAATTATAATGCGAAACCTCAATTTCTATACTTTTTACTCTGTTAAAATACCAACGGGTCCGTTGAAAGGCCCATTTCGACCCGCTCGTCTGAAACATCTACAAAAAGGACTGCAACATAAGTTTTAATCAAATATTAGGAGTTTATGTAATTGATTAGGAGCTTTTCAACATAATTATATTGCAAAACCTCAATTTCTGTACTTTTTACTCAGTTAAAATTCTAACGGGTCCATTGAAAGGCCCATTTAGACCTGCTCATCCGAAAGCTCTACAAAAAGGACCGCAAAAATGTTTTATACAAATATTAGGAGTTCAAATAACTGATTAAGAGCTTTTCAACACAATTATATTGCAAAACCTCAATTTCTGTACTTTTTACTCAGTTAAATTCTAACGGGTCCATTGAAAGGCCCATTTAGACCTGCTCGTCCGAAACCTCGACAAAAAAGGACCACAAAATAGTTTTAATCAAATTTTAGGAGTTCAAATAATTGATTAGGACGTTTTCAACACAATTATATTGAAAACCTCAATTTTATACTTTTTACTCAGTTAAAATTCCAACGGGCCCATTGAAAGGCCCATTTAGACCTGCTCGTCCGAAACCTCAACAAAAAGTACCACAAAAATGTTTTATACAAATATTAGGAGTTCAAATAACTGATTAGGAGCTTTTCAACACAATTATATTGCAAAACCTCAATATCTGTACTTTTTACTCAGTTAAAATTTCAACGAGTCCATTGAAAGGCCCATTTCGATCCGCTCGTCCGAAACCTCTACATTATGGACTGCAAAACAAGTTTTAATCAAATTTTAGGAGTTTATGTAATAGATTAGGAGCTTTTCAACACAATTATATTGCAAAACCTCAATTTATATACTTTTTACTCAGTTAAAATTCTAACGGGTCCATTGAAAGGCTCATTTAGAATTGCTCGTCCGAAACCTCGACAAAAAGGACCGCAAAATAGTTTTAATCAAATTTTAGGAGTTCAAATAATTGATTAGGAACTTTTCAACACAATTATATTGAAAAATCTCAATTTTATACTTTTTACTCAGTTAAAATTCCAACGGGCCCATTGAAAGGCCCATTTAGACCCGCTCATCCGAAAGGTCTACAAAAAGGACCGCAAAATGTTTTATACAAATATTAGGAGTTCAAATAACTGATTAAGAGCTTTTCAACACAATTATATTGCAAAACCTCAATTTTTTTACTTTTTACTCAGTTAAAATTCTAACGGGTCCATTGAAAGGCCCATTTAGACCTGCTCGTCCGAAACCTCGACAAAAAGGACCGCAAAATAGTTTTAATCAAATTTTAGGAGTTCAAATAATTGATTAGGAACTTTTCAACACAATTATATTGAAAAACCTCAATTTTAAACTTTTTACTCAGTTAAAATTCAAACGGGCCAATTGAAAGGCCCGTTTAGACCTGCTCGTCCGAAACCTCTACAAAAAGGACCGCAAAAATGTTTTATTCATATATTAAGAGTTCAAATAATTGATTAGGAGCTTTTCAACACAATTATATTGGAAAACCTTAATTTCTGTTTTAATGAGGCCTTTTCTTCAACAAAACAAATTCCAACGGGTCCATTGAAAGGCCAATTTAGACATGCTCGTCCGAAACCTCTACAAAAGGACCGCAAAAATGTTTTATTCAAATATTAGGAGTTCAAATAATTGATTAGGAGCTTTTCAACACAATTATAATGCGAAACCTCAATTTCTATACTTTTTACTCTGTTAAAATACCAACGGGTCCGTTGAAAGGCCCATTTCGACCCGCTCGTCCGAAACATCTACAAAAAGGACTGCAACATAAGTTTTAATCAAATATTAGGAGTTTATGTAATTGATTAGGAGCTTTTCAACATAATTATATTGCAAAACCTCAATTTCTGTACTTTTTACTCAGTTAAAATTCTAACGGGTCCATTGAAAGGCCCATTTAGACCTGCTCATCCGAAAGCTCTACAAAAAGGACCGCAAAAATGTTTTATACAAATATTAGGAGTTCAAATAACTGATTAAGAGCTTTTCAACACAATTATATTGCAAAACCTCAATTTCTGTACTTTTTACTCAGTTAAATTCTAACGGGTCCATTGAAAGGCCCATTTAGACCTGCTCGTCCGAAACCTCGACAAAAAAGGACCACAAAATAGTTTTAATCAAATTTTAGGAGTTCAAATAATTGATTAGGACGTTTTCAACACAATTATATTGAAAACCTCAATTTTATACTTTTTACTCAGTTAAAATTCCAACGGGCCCATTGAAAGGCCCATTTAGACCTGCTCGTCCGAAACCTCAACAAAAAGTACCACAAAAATGTTTTATACAAATATTAGGAGTTCAAATAACTGATTAGGAGCTTTTCAACACAATTATATTGCAAAACCTCAATATCTGTACTTTTTACTCAGTTAAAATTTCAACGAGTCCATTGAAAGGCCCATTTCGATCCGCTCGTCCGAAACCTCTACATTATGGACTGCAAAACAAGTTTTAATCAAATTTTAGGAGTTTATGTAATAGATTAGGAGCTTTTCAACACAATTATATTGCAAAACCTCAATTTATATACTTTTTACTCAGTTAAAATTCTAACGGGTCCATTGAAAGGCTCATTTAGAATTGCTCGTCCGAAACCTCGACAAAAAGGACCGCAAAATAGTTTTAATCAAATTTTAGGAGTTCAAATAATTGATTAGGAACTTTTCAACACAATTATATTGAAAAATCTCAATTTTATACTTTTTACTCAGTTAAAATTCCAACGGGCCCATTGAAAGGCCCATTTAGACCCGCTCATCCGAAAGGTCTACAAAAAGGACCGCAAAATGTTTTATACAAATATTAGGAGTTCAAATAACTGATTAAGAGCTTTTCAACACAATTATATTGCAAAACCTCAATTTTTTTACTTTTTACTCAGTTAAAATTCTAACGGGTCCATTGAAAGGCCCATTTAGACCTGCTCGTCCGAAACCTCGACAAAAAGGACCGCAAAATAGTTTTAATCAAATTTTAGGAGTTCAAATAATTGATTAGGAACTTTTCAACACAATTATATTGAAAAACCTCAATTTTAAACTTTTTACTCAGTTAAAATTCAAACGGGCCAATTGAAAGGCCCGTTTAGACCTGCTCGTCCGAAACCTCTACAAAAAGGACCGCAAAAATGTTTTATTCATATATTAAGAGTTCAAATAATTGATTAGGAGCTTTTCAACACAATTATATTGGAAAACCTTAATTTCTGTTTTAATGAGGCCTTTTCTTCAACAAAATAAATTCCAACGGGTCCATTGAAAGGCCAATTTAGACATGCTCGTCCGAAACCTCTACAAAAGGACCGCAAAAATGTTTTATTCAAATATTAGGAGTTCAAATAATTGATTAGGAGCTTTTCAACACAATTTTAATGCGAAACCTCAATTTCTATACTTTTTACTCTGTTAAAATACCAACGGGTCCGTTGAAAGGCCCATTTCGACCCGCTCGTCCGAAACATCTACAAAAAGGACTGCAACATAAGTTTTAATCAAATATTAGGAGTTTATGTAATTGATTAGGAGCTTTTCAACATAATTATATTGCAAAACCTCAATTTCTGTACTTTTTACTCAGTTAAAATTCTAACGGGTCCATTGAAAGGCCCATTTAGACCTGCTCGTCCGAAACCTCTACAAAAAGGACCGCAAAAATGTTTTATTCAAATATTAGGAGTTAAGATAATTGATTAGGAGCTTTTCAACACAATTATATTGCAAAACCTCAATTTCTATACTTTTTACTCAGTTAAAATTCTAACGGGTCCATTGAAAGGCCCATTTTGACCTGCTCGTCCGAAACCTCGACAAAAAGGACAACAAAATAGTTTTAATTAAATTTTAGGAGTTCATGTAATTGATTAGGAGCTTTTCAACACAATTATATTGCAAAACCTCAAATTTTGAACTTTTTACTCAGATAAAATTCCAACGGGTCCATTGTAAGGCCCATTTAGACCTGCTCGTCCGAAACCTCTACAAAAATGACCGCAAAACAAGTTTTAATCAATTTTAGGAGTTCAAATAATTGATTAGGAGCTTTTCAACACAATTATATTGCAAAACCTCAATTTCTGTACTTTTTACTCAATTAAAATTTCAACGAGTCCATTGAAAGGCCCATTTCGACCCGCTCGTCCGAAACCTCTACATAAAGGACTGCAAAAAAAGTTTTAATCAAATTTTAGGAGTTTATGTAATTGATTAGGAGCTTTTCAACACAATTATATTGCAAAACCTACACTTTAATCTTTTTACTCAGTTAAAATTCCAACGGGCCCATTGAAAGGCCCATTTAGAACTTCTCGTCTGAAACATCTACAAAAAGGACCGCAAAAATGTTTTATTCAAATATTAGGAGTTCAAATACATGATTAGGAGCTTTTCAACACAATTATATTGCAAAACCTCAATTTCTGTACATTTTACGCAGTTAAAATTCCACCGGGTCCATTGAAAGGCCCATTTAGACCAGCTCGTCCGAAACCTCTTCAAAAAGGACCGCAAAACAAGTTTTAATCAAATTTTAGGAGTTCAAATAATTGATTAGGAGCTTTTCAACACATTTATATTGCAAAACCTCAATTTCTGTACTTTTTACTCAGTTAAAATTCCAACGGGTCCATTGAAAGGCCCATTTCGACCCGCTCGTCCGAAACCTCTACATTAAGGACTGCAAAACAAGTTTTAATCAAAATTTAGGAGTTTATGTAATAGATTAGGAGCTTTTCAACACAATTATATTGCAAAACCTCAAATTCTATACTTTTTACTCAGTTAAAATTCTAATGGGTCGATTGAAAGGCCCATTTAGACCTGCTCGTCCGAAACCTCGACAAAAAGGACCGCAAAATAGTTTTAATCGTATTTTAGGAGTTCAAATAATTGATTAGGAGCTTTTCAACACATTTATATTACAAAACCTCAATTTCTGTACTTTTTACTCAGTTAAAATTCCAACGGGTCCATTGAAAGGCCCATTTCGACCCGCTCGTCCGAAACCTCTACATTAAGGACTGCAAAACAAGTTTTAATCAAATTTTAGGAGTTTATGTAATAGATTAGGAGCTTTTCAACACAATTATATTGCAAAACCTCAATTTATATACTTTTTACTCAGTTAAAATTCTAACGGGTCCATTGAAAGGCTCATTTAGACTTGCTCGTCCGAAACCTCGACAAAAAGGACCGCAAAATAGTTTTAATCAAATTTTAGGAGTTCAAATAATTGATTAGGAACTTTTCAACACAATTATATTGAAAAATCTCAATTTTATACTTTTTACTCAGTTAAAATTCCAACGGGCCCATTGAAAGGCCCATTTAGACCTGCTCATCCGAAAGCTCTACAAAAAGGACCGCAAAAATGTTTTATACAAATATTAGGAGTTCAAATAACTGATTAAGAGCTTTTCAACACAATTATATTGCAAAACCTCAATTTCTGTACTTTTTACTCAGTTAAATTCTAACGGGTCCATTGAAAGGCCCATTTAGACCTGCTCGTCCGAAACCTCGACAAAAAAGGACCACAAAATAGTTTTAATCAAATTTTAGGAGTTCAAATAATTGATTAGGACGTTTTCAACACAATTATATTGAAAACCTCAATTTTATACTTTTTACTCAGTTAAAATTCCAACGGGCCCATTGAAAGGCCCATTTAGACCTGCTCGTCCGAAACCTCAACAAAAAGTACCACAAAAATGTTTTATACAAATATTAGGAGTTCAAATAACTGATTAGGAGCTTTTCAACACAATTATATTGCAAAACCTCAATATCTGTACTTTTTACTCAGTTAAAATTTCAACGAGTCCATTGAAAGGCCCATTTCGATCCGCTCGTCCGAAACCTCTACATTATGGACTGCAAAACAAGTTTTAATCAAATTTTAGGAGTTTATGTAATAGATTAGGAGCTTTTCAACACAATTATATTGCAAAACCTCAATTTATATACTTTTTACTCAGTTAAAATTCTAACGGGTCCATTGAAAGGCTCATTTAGAATTGCTCGTCCGAAACCTCGACAAAAAGGACCGCAAAATAGTTTTAATCAAATTTTAGGAGTTCAAATAATTGATTAGGAACTTTTCAACACAATTATATTGAAAAATCTCAATTTTATACTTTTTACTCAGTTAAAATTCCAACGGGCCCATTGAAAGGCCCATTTAGACCCGCTCATCCGAAAGGTCTACAAAAAGGACCGCAAAATGTTTTATACAAATATTAGGAGTTCAAATAACTGATTAAGAGCTTTTCAACACAATTATATTGCAAAACCTCAATTTTTGTACTTTTTACTCAGTTAAAATTCTAACGGGTCCATTGAAAGGCCCATTTAGACCTGCTCGTCCGAAACCTCGACAAAAAGGACCGCAAAATAGTTTTAATCAAATTTTAGGAGTTCAAATAATTGATTAGGAACTTTTCAACACAATTATATTGAAAAACCTCAATTTTAAACTTTTTACTCAGTTAAAATTCAAACGGGCCAATTGAAAGGCCCGTTTAGACCTGCTCGTCCGAAACCTCTACAAAAAGGACCGCAAAAATGTTTTATTCATATATTAAGAGTTCAAATAATTGATTAGGAGCTTTTCAACACAATTATATTGGAAAACCTTAATTTCTGTTTTAATGAGGCCTTTTCTTCAACAAAACAAATTCCAACGGGTCCATTGAAAGGCCAATTTAGACATGCTCGTCCGAAACCTCTACAAAAGGACCGCAAAAATGTTTTATTCAAATATTAGGAGTTCAAATAATTGATTAGGAGCTTTTCAACACAATTATAATGCGAAACCTCAATTTCTATACTTTTTACTCTGTTAAAATACCAACGGGTCCGTTGAAAGGCCCATTTCGACCCGCTCGTCCGAAACATCTACAAAAAGGACTGCAACATAAGTTTTAATCAAATATTAGGAGTTTATGTAATTGATTAGGAGCTTTTCAACATAATTATATTGCAAAACCTCAATTTCTGTACTTTTTACTCAGTTAAAATTCTAACGGGTCCATTGAAAGGCCCATTTAGACCTGCTCGTCCGAAACCTCTACAAAAAGGACCGCAAAAATGTTTTATTCAAATATTAGGAGTTAAGATAATTGATTAGGAGCTTTTCAACACAATTATATTGCAAAACCTCAATTTCTATACTTTTTACTCAGTTAAAATTCTAACGGGTCCATTGAAAGGCCCATTTTGACCTGCTCGTCCGAAACCTCGACAAAAAGGACAACAAAATAGTTTTAATTAAATTTTAGGAGTTCATGTAATTGATTAGGAGCTTTTCAACACAATTATATTGCAAAACCTCAAATTTTGAACTTTTTACTCAGATAAAATTCCAACGGGTCCATTGTAAGGCCCATTTAGACCTGCTCGTCCGAAACCTCTACAAAAATGACCGCAAAACAAGTTTTAATCAAATTTTAGGAGTTCAAATAATTGATTAGGAGCTTTTCAACACAATTATATTGCAAAACCTCAATTTCTGTACTTTTTACTCAATTAAAATTTCAACGAGTCCATTGAAAGGCCCATTTCGACCCGCTCGTCCGAAACCTCTACATAAAGGACTGCAAAAAAAGTTTTAATCAAATTTTAGGAGTTTATGTAATTGATTAGGAGCTTTTCAACACAATTATATTGCAAAACCTACACTTTAATCTTTTTACTCAGTTAAAATTCCAACGGGCCCATTGAAAGGCCCATTTAGAACTTCTCGTCTGAAACATCTACAAAAAGGACCGCAAAAATGTTTTATTAAAATATTAGGAGTTCAAATACATGATTAGGAGCTTTTCAACACAATTATATTGCAAAACCTCAATTTCTGTACATTTTACGCAGTTAAAATTCCACCGGGTCCATTGAAAGGCCCATTTAGACCAGCTCGTCCGAAACCTCTTCAAAAAGGACCGCAAAACAAGTTTTAATCAAATTTTAGGAGTTCAAATAATTGATTAGGAGCTTTTCAACACATTTATATTGCAAAACCTCAATTTCTGTACTTTTTACTCAGTTAAAATTCCAACGGGTCCATTGAAAGGCCCATTTCGACCCGCTCGTCCGAAACCTCTACATTAAGGACTGCAAAACAAGTTTTAATCAAAATTTAGGAGTTTATGTAATAGATTAGGAGCTTTTCAACACAATTATATTGCAAAACCTCAAATTCTATACTTTTTACTCAGTTAAAATTCTAATGGGTCGATTGAAAGGCCCATTTAGACCTGCTCGTCCGAAACCTCGACAAAAAGGACCGCAAAATAGTTTTAATCGTATTTTAGGAGTTCAAATAATTGATTAGGAACTTTTCAACACAATTATATTGAAAAACCTCAATTTTATACATTTTACTCAGTTAAAATTCAAACGGGCCCATTGAAAGGCCCATTTAGACCTGCTCGTCCGAAATCTCTACAAAAAGGTTCGCAAAAATGTTTTATTCAAATATTAGGAGTTCAAATAATTGATTAGAAGCTTTTCAACACAATTATATTGCAAGACCTCAATTTCTGTACTTTTTACTCAGTTAAAATTCCAACGGGTCCATTGAAAGGCCCATTTAGACCTGCTCGTCCGAAACCTCTACAAAAAGGACCGCAAAAATGTATTATTCCAATATTAGGAGTTCAAATAATTTATTAGGAGCTTTTCAACACAATTATATTGCGAAACCTCAATTTCTGTACTTTTTACTCAGTTAAAATACCAATGGGTCCATTAAAAGGCCCATTTCGACCCGCTCGTCCGAAACCTCTACAAAAAGGACTGCAAAAAAAAGTTTTAATCAAATTTTAGTAGTTCATGTAATTGATTAGGAGCTTTCCAACACAATTATATTGCAAAACCTCAATTTCTGTACATTTTACTCAGTTAAAATTCCAACGGGTCCATTGAAAGGCCCATTTAGACTAGCTCGTCCGAAACCTCTACAAAAAGGACCGCAAAACAAGTTTTAATCAAATTTTAGGAGTTCAGATAATTGATTAGGAGGTTTTCAACACAATTATATTGCAAAACCTCAATTTCTATACTTTTTACTCAGTTAAAATTCTAACGGGTCCATTGAAAGGCACATTTAGACCTGCTCGTCCGAAACCTCGACAAAAAGGATAACAAAATAGTTTTAATTAAATTTTAGGAGTTCATGTAATTGATTAGGAGCTTTTCAACACAATTATATTGCAAAACCTCAAATTTTGAACTTTTTACTCAGATAAAATTCCAACGGGTCCATTGTAAGGCCCATTTAGACCTGCTCGTCCGAAACCTCTACAAAAATGACCGCAAAACAAGTTTTAATCAAATTTTAGGAGTTCAAATAATTGATTAGGAGCTTTTCAACACAATTATATTGCAAAACCTCAATTTCTGTACTTTTTACTCAATTAAAATTTCAACGAGTCCATTGAAAGGCCCATTTCGACCCGCTCGTCCGAAACCTCTACATAAAGAACTGCAAAAAAAGTTTTAATCAAATTTTAGGAGTTTATGTAATTGATTAGGAGCTTTTCAACACAATTACATTGCAAAACCTACACTTTAATCTTTTTACTCAGTTAAAATTCCAACGGGCCCATTGAAAGGCCCATTTAGAACTTCTCGTCTGAAACATCCACAAAAAGGACCGCAAAAATGTTTTATTCAAATATTAGGAGTTCAAATAACTGATTAGGAGCTTTTCAACACAATTATATTGCAAAACCTCAATTTCTGTACATTTTACGCAGTTAAAATTCCAACGGGTCCATTGAAAGGCCCATTTAGACCAGCTCGTCCGAAACCTCTACAAAAAGGACCGCAAAATAAGTTTTAATCAAATTTTAGGAGTTCAAATAATTTATTAGGAGCTTTTCAACACATTTATATTGCAAAACCTCAATTTCTGTACTTTTTACTCAGTTAAAATTCTAACGGGTCCATTGAAAGGCCCATTTCGACCCGCTCGTCCGAAACCTCTACATTAAGGACTGCAAAACAAGTTTTAATCAATATTTAGGAGTTTATGTAATATATTAGGAGCTTTTCAACACAATTATATTGCAAAACCTCAAATTCTATACTTTTTACTAAGTTAAAATTCTAATGGGTCGATTGAAAGGCCCATTTAGACCTGCTCGTCCGAAACCTCGACAAAAAGGACCGCAAAATAGTTTTAATCGTATTTTAGGAGTTCAAAATATTGATTAGGAACTTTTCAACACAATTATATTGAAAAACCTCAATTTTATACTTTTTACTCAGTTAAAATTCAAACGGGCCCATTGAAAGGCCCATTTAGACCTGCTCGTCCGAAATCTCTACAAAAAGGTTCGCAAAAATGTTTTATTCAAATATTAGAAGTTCAAATAATTGATTAGGAGCGTTTCAACACAATTATATTGCAAAACCTCAATTTCTGTACTTTTTACTCAGTTAAAATTCCAACGGGTCCATTGAAAGGCCCATTTAGACCAGCTCGTCCGAAACCTCTACAAAAAGGACCGCAAAAATGTTTTATTCAAATATTAGGAGTTCAAATAATTTATTAGGAGCTTTTCAACACAATTATATTGCGAAACCTCAATTTTTGTACTTTTTACTCAGTTAAAATACCAACGGGTCCATTAAAAGGCCCATTTCGACCCGCTCGTCCGAAACCTCTACAAAAAGGACTGCAAAAATAAGTTTTAATCAAATTTTAGGAGTTCATGTAATTGATTAGGAGCTTTCCAACACAATTATATTGCAAAACCTCAATTTTTGAACTTTTTACTCAGATAAAATTACAACGGGTCCATTGAAATGCCCATTTAGACCTGCTCGTCCGAAACCTCTACAAAAAGGACCGCAAAAATGTTTTATTCAAATATTAGGAGTTCAAATAATTGATTAGGAGCTTTTCAACACAATTATATTGTGAAACCTCAATTTCTGTACTTTTTACTCAATTAAAATACCAACGGGTCCATTAAAAGGTCATTTTCGACCCGCTCGTCCGAAACCTCTACAAAAAGGACTGCAAAAATAAGTTTTAATCAAATTCTAGGAGTTCATGTATTTGATTAGGAGCTTTTCAACAAAATTATATTGCAAAACCTCAATTTTTGAACTTTTTACTCAGATAAAATTCCAACGGGTCCATTGAAAGGCCCATTTAGACCTGCTCGTCCGAAACCTCTACAAAAAGGACCGCAAAACAAGTTTTAATCAAATTTCAGGAGTTCAAATAATTGATTAGGAGCTTTTCAACACAATTATATTGCAAAAGCTCAATTTCTGTACTTTTTACTCAGTTAAAATTCAAACGGGTCCATGGTAAGGCCCATTTAGACCTGCTCGTCCGAAACATATAAAAAAGGACTGCAAAACAGGTTTTAATCAAATTTTAGGAGTTTATGTAATTGATTAGGAGCTTTTCAACACAATTATATTGGAAAACCTCAATTTTATACTTTTTACTCAGTTAGAATTTCAACGGGTCCATTGAAAGGCCCATTTAGACCAGCTCGTCCGAAACCTCTACAAAAAGGACCGCAAAACAAGTTTTAATCAAATTTTAGGAGTTCAAATAATTTATTAGGAGCTTTTCAACAAAACTATATTGCAAAACCTCAATTTCTGTACTTTTTACTCAGTTAAAATTCCAACGGGTCCAATGAAAGGCCCATATCGTCCCGCTCGTCCGAAACCTCTAAAAAAAGGACCGCAAAAATGTTTTATTCAAATATTAAGAGTTCAAATAACTGATTAGGAGCATCTCAACACAATTATATTGCAAAACCTCAATTTTTGTACATTTTACTCAGTTAAAATTCCAATGGGTCCATTGAAAGGCCCATTTAGACCAGCTCGTCCGAAACCTCTACAAAAAGGACCGCAAAACAAGTTTTAATCAAATTTTAGGAGTTCAAATAATTTATTAGGAGCTTTTCAACAAAATTATATTGCAAAACCTCAATTTCTATACTTTTTACTCAGTTAAAATTACAACGGGTCCATTGAAAGGCCCATTTCGACCCGCTCGTCGGAAACCTCTACAAAAAGGACTGCAAAACAAGTTTAAATCAAATTTTAGGAGTTCATGTAATTGATTAGGAGCTTTTCAAAACAATTATATTGCAAAACCTCAATTTTTGTACTTTTTACTTAGTTAAAATTCCAACGGGTCCATTGAAAGGCCCATTTAGACCAGCTCGTTTGAAACCTCTACAAAAAGGACCGCAAAAATGTTTTATTTAAATATTAGGAGTTCAAATAATTTTTTAGGAGCTTTTCAACACAATTGTATTGCAAACCCTCAATTTCTATACTTTTTACTCAGTTAAAATTCTAACGGGTCCATTGAAAGGCCCATTACGACCCGCTCGTCCGAAACCTCTACAAAAAGGATCGCAAAAATGTTTTATTCAAATATTAGGAGTTCAAATAATTGATTAGGAGCTTTTTAACACAGTTATATTGGAAAACCTCAATTTCTGTTTTAATGCGGCCTTTTCTTCAACAAAACAAATTCCAACGGGTCCATTGAAAGGCCCATTTAGACATGCTCGTCCGAAACCTCTACAAAAAGGACCGCAAAAATGTTTTATTTAAATATTAGGAGTTCAAATAATTGATTAGGAGCTTTTCAACACAATTATATTGCGAAACCTCAATTTCTGTACTTTTTACTCAGTTAAAATACCAACGGGTCCATTGAAAGGCCCATTTAGACCTGCTCGTCCGAAACCTCTACAAAAAAGGACCGCAAAACAAGTTTTAACCAAATTTCAGGAGTTCAAATAATTGATTAGGAGCTTTTCAACACAATTGTATTGCAAAAGCTCAATTTTTGTACTTTTTACTCAGTTAAAATTCCGACGGGTCCATTGTAAGGCCCATTTAGACATGCTCGTCCGAAACGTATCAAAAAGGACTGCAAAAAAAGTTTTAATCAAATTTTATGAGTTTATGTAATTGATTAGGAGCTTTTCAACACAATTATATTGCAAAACCTCAATTTTATACTTTTTACTCAGTTAAAATTTCAACGGGTCCATTGAAAGGCCCATTTAGACCCGCTCGTCCGAAACCTCTACAAAAAGGACCGCAAAAATGTTTTATTCAAATATTAGGAGTTCAAATAATTGATTAGGAGCTTTTCAACACAATTATATTGCAAAACCTCAATTTCTGTACTTTTTACTCAGATAAAATTCTAACGGGTCCATTGAAAGGCCCATTTAGACCTTCACGTCCGAAACCTCTACAAAAAAGGACCGCAAAACAAATTTTAATCAAATTTTAGGAGTTCAAATAATTGATTAGAAGCTTTTCAACACAATTATATTGCAAAAGCTCAATTTCTGTCCTTTTTACTCAGTTAAAATTCCAACGGGTCCATTGTAAGGCCCATTTAGACCTGCTCGTCCGAAACGTATCAAAAAGGACTGCAAAAAAAGTTTTAATCAAATTATAGGAGTTTATGTAATTGATTAGGAGCTTTTCAACACAATTATATTGAAAAACCTCAATTTTATACTTGTTACAGATTCTTAGGCTAAAATCTAAGTTATTTATTAGGCTAGAATATATTGTAATTAATGTTATATATTATGTTACCTAGTTTAGGTAAATTAGATTTGTATATATAGCCTATATGTTCTATGAATAAAATATAAGGAATTATTCTCTACATGGTATCAGTTGCCCTAGGTTCTTTCGAATACAATAAATTTTTTTTTGGGCTGTTAGGGTTTTGACCTAAAGCCAATTTTTTTGGTCGTTCTTCACCGGCCACCTTCGGAGGCCTTTTCTGTCGACACCGCCCGTACCACAAGGGCCGCCGTCCGCCGATCTGCCGATCTAGAGTTTTCGGTCACCGGAATCCCTGCGCGTGAGCCTCACGCGCCGCCACAAGCTTCCGCCTGTCCTTCACGCGCCGGCGCGTGAGAGCGCGTGGTGGCCCCTTTTTGCCGCCGATTTTTCCACCGCCGTCGCTGCTGCATTCCGATCACACCCCTGCCGCCGGTCCTTGCTTTCGGATTGTTTTGGGTTGGGTGTTCTGTCTTTTGGATTTATTAGGGTTTTGTTTTTTGGTTTTTTGCTTCTTTGACTTCATGGCTGATAAAAAGGTTGACTTTATGTCTGATATCGTTCCGATTACGTCTAAGATTACTGATCATAAATTGAATGGCTTTAATTTTCTCAATTGGAACCATACAATTGAGTTGTATTTGTTAAGCCTTTCTATGGACATACATTTGACTGATGATCCTCCGACGGATGATTCTCGCCTTCCTTGGATGAGAGAAGATGCTCGCCTCTATATTCAGATTCGTAATTCTATTGATAGTGAGGTGGTAGGTTTGGTTAATCATTGCAAGACGGTGAAACAGTTGATGAGCTATTTGCAATTCTTATATTCTGGCAAAGGAAATTTTTCACGTATCTATGATGTTTGTCAGCATTTTTACAGGGCTGACAAAGAAGACCGAACTTTAACTAGTTATTTTATGGATTTCAAGAAAATGTATGAAGAGCTTAATATGTTGCTTCCTTTTAGTGCTGATATTGAGGTCCAACGTAGTCAGCGAGAGCAAATGGCGGTTATGAGTTTTCTTGCTGGTCTTCCACCGGAATTTGAGACAGCTAAATCTCAGATTCTATCTGGTTCCGAGATCTCCAGCCTCGATGATGTTTTTCGGAGAGTCCTTCGTACCGAGAATTCTTTGCCTACTCTATCCCCACAACATGGCAGTGTTTTGCTTAGTCGTGCTCTTCCTTCTGACTCCGGCAAGCAACATTTCAAGAGTAGTGGTCCTGGTCGTTCCATGGGGTCGAGGTCTACCAAAAGCGATCCACAGTTTGGAGTTCGTGGTCCGGATCACAGTGCAGTTATCTGTCATTATTGTCACAAACCGGGACATACCAAGCGTGATTGCCGGAAGCTGCAGTTTAAGAAAACTTCATCTGCTAATGTTGCTTCTAGTGTAGACACTTCTTCATCGGCTGTTACGATATCTGCGGATGAGTATGCCAAGCTTCTTCACCTTCAAGACACTGTCAAGCATCCTTTCGGTCTTGTTTCTGCCCTTGTTGAGTCAGGTAAATCCAATACATGTCTTGTTTCCACCTCTTCCAAGTGGGTCATTGATTCTGGTGCCACAGACCACATGACAGGTAACCCCAATCTTCTTTCTCATTTTACAACCCATCCTTCTATCAATCCTGTTACTTTAGCCGATGGTTCCACATCTTCTGTTATTGGCTCTGGCACTTCGTACCCCATTCCCTCTCTTACTTTGTCTTCTGTTTTGAGTTTACCACATTTATCCTTTAACCTGATGTCAGTTAGTAAACTTACAAAAACCCTTAATTGTTGTGTCTCATTTTTTCCTGGTTATTGTGTGTTTCAGGATCTTTTGACGAAGAAGATTATTGGTAAAGGGCATGAGTCTGATGGCCTCTACATCCTTGACACCCATGCTCCAGAACCTGTTGCTTGCACTGGAATTGTTAGTCCTTTTGAAGAACATTGTCGATTGGGTCATCCTTCTCTACCTTCTTTGAAGAAACTTTGTCCTCAATTTTCTAGTTTAAAATCCTTAGATTGTGAGTCTTGTCAGTTTGCTAAACACCATCGCCTTAGTTCCAGTCCTAGAGTCAATAACCGAGCTTCTGCTCCATTTGAGTTAGTTCACTCTGATGTTTGGGGTCCTAGTCCTGTTACTTCTAAACCTGGTTTTCGTTATTTTGTTACTTTTGTTGATGATTATTCTCGAATGACATGGCTTTATTTAATGAAATCTCGCTCAGAATTATTTACTCATTTCTCTTCTTTTTGTGCTGAGATTCGAACCCAATTTGGTACACCTGTCCGAAACTTGAGAAGTGATAATGCAAAAGAGTATGTTTCAGGTCCTTTTCAGAAATATATGCTTGAGCACGGTATTATCCATCAAACTTCTTGTGTTGACACCCCTTCTCAAAACGGTGTTGCTGAACGCAAAAATAGACATCTTCTTGAAACAACCCGAGCTTTTCTATTTCAAATGCAGGTTCCAAAATGTTTTTGGGCTGATGCCATCTCCACAGCTTGTTTTTTGATCAATCGTATGCCCTCTTCGGTTTTGTTGGGTAACATCCCTTTTCATACTCTTTTCCCCACTAAAAATTTGTTTCCCCTCTCCCCGAAAATTTTTGGTTGTATTTGTTTTGTTCGGGATGTCCGTCCTCAAGTTACAAAACTTGATCCTAAGTCTTTGAGATGTGTGTTTTTGGGGTATTCACGTGGTCAAAAAGGGTATCGTTGTTATTGTCCGGGTCTAGGTAGGTATCTTGTGTCTGCTGATGTTACTTTTTTGGAACACAAACCTTTTCTATTTTCTTCAGGGTCCATCGCTCAGGAGGATGAGGATTTCTTGTTTTATCAGGTCCCATCACCTTTGGAGTTGTCCTCATCCTCCTTGGTTCCACCCTCTTTTGTTAAGCCCCCCATAAAAAACATCTATACTCGTCGGCCACAACCACCACCTTCTGACCCAATTACAAACGTTCCGGATGTTCCAGATTCATGTCCTGATGAGCCAATATCTTCGTCATCAGATTCACCTTGTATTGCTGATCTTGACCTTCCTATTGCTCTTCGGAAAGGTAAACGTGCTTGTACTTACCCCATTTCCTCTGTTGTTTCCTATAATTGTTTGTCTTCTTCTTCTCGTGCCTTTGTTACATCCCTAGATACTATTTCTGTCCCTAAAACTGTTAGCGAGGCATTATCTCATCCTGGATGGCGTGCGGCTATGCTTGAGGAAATGACTGCTCTAGATGTCAATGGCACGTGGACTTTGGTTTCTTTGCCTAACGGTAAGCGAGCTATTGGATGTTAGTGGGTGTTTACTGTTAAATTTAATCCTGATGGCTCTCTTAATCGTTTGAAAGCCCGTCTTGTTGCTAAGGGATATGCTCAGACCTATGGTGTGGATTATTATGATACTTTCTCTCCTGTAACACAAATATATTGCAAAAACTCATTTTTTGTACTTTTTACTCAGTTAAAATTCCAACGGGTCCATTGTAAGGCCCATTTCGACCCGCTCGTCCGAAACCTCTACATTAAGGACTGCAAAAAAGTTTTAATCAAATTTTAGGAGTTGATGTAATAGATTAGGAGCTTTTCAACACAATTATATTGCAAAACCTCAATTTCTATACTTTTTACTCAGTTAAAATTCTAACGGGTGCATTGAAAGGCCCATTTAGACATGCTCGTCCGAAACGTCGACAAAAAGGACCGCAAAATAGTTTTAATCAAATTTTAGGAGTTCAAATAATTGATTAGGAACTTTTCAACACAATTATATTGAAAAACCTCAATTTTATACTTTTTACTCAGTTAAAATTCAAACGGGCCCATTGAAAGGCCCATTTAGACCCGCTTGTCCGAAACCTCTACAAAAAGGACAGCAAAAATGTTTTATTCAAATATTAGGAGTTCAAATAATTGATTAGGAGCTTTTCAACACAATTATATTGCAAAACCTAAATTTCTTTACTTTTTACTCAGTTAAAATTCCAACGGGTCCATTGAAAGGCCTATTTCGACCCGCTCGTCCGAAACCTCTACAAAAAGGACTGCAAAACAAGTTTTAATCAAATTTTAGGAGTTTATGTAATTGATTAGGAGCTTTTCAACACAATTATATTGCAAAACCTCAATTTTATACTTTTTACTCAGTTAAAATTCCAACGGGCCCATTGAAAGGCCCGTTTAGACCAACTCCTCTGAAACCTCTACAAAAAGGACCGCAAAAATGTTTTATTCAAATATTAGGAGTTTAAATAACTGATTAGGAGCTTTTCAACACAATTATATTGAAAAAGCTCAATTTTTGTACTTTTTACTCAATTTAATTCCAACGGGTCCATTGAAAGGCCCATTTAGACCTGCTCGTACGAAACCTCTACAAAAAAGGACCGCAAAACAAGTTTTAATCAAATTTTAGGAGTTCAAATAACTGATTAAGAGCTTTTCAACACAATTATATTGCAAAACCTCAATTTTTGTACTTTTTACTCAGTTAAAATTCTAACGGGTCCATTGAAAGGCCCATTTAGACCTGCTCGTCCGAAACCTCGACAAAAAGGACCGCAAAATAGTTTTAATCAAATTTTAGGAGTTCAAATAATTGATTAGGAACTTTTCAACACAATTATATTGAAAAACCTCAATTTTAAACTTTTTACTCAGTTAAAATTCAAACGGGCCAATTGAAAGGCCCGTTTAGACCTGCTCGTCCGAAACCTCTACAAAAAGGACCGCAAAAATGTTTTATTCAAATATTAAGAGTTCAAATAATTGATTAGGAGCTTTTCAACACAATTATATTGGAAAACCTCAATTTCTGTTTTAATGAGGCCTTTTCTTCAACAAAACAAATTCCAACGGGTCCATTGAAAGGCCAATTTAGACATGCTCGTCCGAAACCTCTACAAAAGGACCGCAAAAATGTTTTATTCAAATATTAGGAGTTCAAATAATTGATTAGGAGCTTTTCAACACAATTATAATGCGAAACCTCAATTTCTATACTTTTTACTCTGTTAAAATACCAACGAGTCCGTTGAAAGGCCCATTTCGACCCGCTCGTCCGAAACATCTACAAAAAGGACTGCAACATAAGTTTTAATCAAATATTAGGAGTTTATGTAATTGATTAGGAGCTTTTCAACATAATTATATTGCAAAACCTCAATTTCTGTACTTTTTACTCAGTTAAAATTCTAACGGGTCCATTGAAAGGCCCATTTAGACCTGCTCGTCCGAAACCTCTACAAAAAGGACCGCAAAAATGTTTTATTCAAATATTAGGAGTTAAGATAATTGATTAGGAGCTTTTCAACACAATTATATTGCAAAACCTCAATTTCTATACTTTTTACTCAGTTAAAATTCTAACGGGTCCATTGAAAGGCCCATTTTGACCTGCTCGTCCGAAACCTCGACAAAAAGGACAACAAAATAGTTTTAATTAAATTTTAGGAGTTCATGTAATTGATTAGGAGCTTTTCAACACAATTATATTGCAAAACCTCAAATTTTGAACTTTTTACTCAGATAAAATTCCAACGGGTCCATTGTAAGGCCCATTTAGACCTGCTCGTCCGAAACCTCTACAAAAATGACCGCAAAACAAGTTTTAATCAAATTTTAGGAGTTCAAATAATTGATTAGGAGCTTTTCAACACAATTATATTGCAAAACCTCAATTTCTGTACTTTTTACTCAATTAAAATTTCAACGAGTCCATTGAAAGGCCCATTTCGACCCGCTCGTCCGAAACCTCTACATAAAGGACTGCAAAAAAAGTTTTAATCAAATTTTAGGAGTTTATGTAATTGATTAGGAGCTTTTCAACACAATTATATTGCAAAACCTACACTTTAATCTTTTTACTCAGTTAAAATTCCAACGGGCCCATTGAAAGGCCCATTTAGAACTTCTCGTCTGAAACATCTACAAAAAGGACCGCAAAAATGTTTTTATTCAAATATTAGGAGTTCAAATAACTGATTAGGAGCTTTTCAACACAATTATATTGCAAAACCTCAATTTCTGTACATTTTACGCAGTTAAAATTCCACCGGGTCCATTGAAAGGCCCATTTAGACCAGCTCGTCCGAAACCTCTTCAAAAAGGACCGCAAAACAAGTTTTAATCAAATTTTAGGAGTTCAAATAATTGATTAGGAGCTTTTCAACACATTTATATTGCAAAACCTCAATTTCTGTACTTTTTACTCAGTTAAAATTCCAACGGGTCCATTGAAAGGCCCATTTCGACCCGCTCGTCCGAAACCTCTACATTAAGGACTGCAAAACAAGTTTTAATCAAAATTTAGGAGTTTATGTAATAGATTAGGAGCTTTTCAACACAATTATATTGCAAAACCTCAAATTCTATACTTTTTACTCAGTTAAAATTCTAATGGGTCGATTGAAAGGCCCATTTAGACCTGCTCGTCCGAAACCTCGACAAAAAGGACCGCAAAATAGTTTTAATCGTATTTTAGGAGTTCAAATAATTGATTAGGAACTTTTCAACACAATTATATTGAAAAACCTCAATTTTATACTTTTTACTCAGTTAAAATTCAAACGGGCCCATTGAAAGGCCCATTTAGACCTGCTCGTCCGAAATCTCTACAAAAAGGTTCGCAAAAATGTTTTATTCAAATATTAGGAGTTCAAATAATTGATTAGAAGCTTTTCAACACAATTATATTGCAAGACCTCAATTTCTGTACTTTTTACTCAGTTAAAATTCCAACGGGTCCATTGAAAGGCCCATTTAGACCTGCTCGTCCGAAACCTCTACAAAAGGACCGCAAAAATGTTTTATTCAAATATTAGGAGTTCAAATAATTGATTAGGAGCTTTTCAACACAATTATATTGCGAAACCTCAATCTCTGTACTTTTTACTCAGTTAAAATACCAACGGGTCCATTGAAAGGCCCATTTCGACCCGCTCGTCCGAAACCTCTACAAAAACGACTGCAAAATAAGTTTTAATCAAATTTTAGGAGTTCATGTAATTGATTAGGAGCTTTTCAATACAATTATATTGCTAAACCTCAATTTTGTACTTTTTACTCAATTTAATTCCAACGGGTCCATTGAAAGGCCCATTTAGACCTGCTCGTCCGAAACCTCTACAAAAAAGGACCGCAAAACAAGTTTTAATCAAATTTTAGGAGTTCAAATAATTTATTAGGAGCTTTTCAACACAATTATATTGCAAAAGCTAAATTTCTGTACTTTTTACTCAGTTAAAATTTCAACGGGTCCATTGTAAGGCCCATTTAGACCTACTCGTCCGAAACGTATCAAAAAGGACTGCAAAAAAGGTTTTAATCAAATTTTAGGAGTTTATGTAATTGATTAGGAGCTTTTCAACACAATTATATTGCAAAACCTCAATTTTATACTTTTTACTCAGTTAAAATTTCAACGGGTCCATTGAAAGGCCCATTTAGACCCGCTCGTCCGAAACCTCAACAAAAAAGACCGCAAAAATGTTTTATTCAAATATTAGGAGTTCAAATAATTGATTAGGACCTTTTCAACATAATTATATTGCAAAACCTCAATTTCTGTACTTTTAACTCAGTTAAAATTCCAACGGGTCCATTGAAAGGCCCATTTAGACCTGCTCGTCCGAAAACTCTACAAAAAGGACCAAAAAATGTTTTATTCAAATATTAGGAGTTCAAATAATTGATTAGGAGCTTTTCAACACAATTATATTGCGAAACCTAAATTTCTGTACTTTTTACTCAGTTAAAATACCAACGGGTCCATTGAAAGGCCAATTTCGACCCGCTCGTCCGAAACCTCTACAAAAAGGACTGCAAAATAAGTTTTAATCAAATTTTAGGAGTTCATGTGATTGATTAGGAGCTTTTCAACACAATTATATTGCAAAACCTCAATTTTTGTACTTTTTACTCAATTTAATTCCAACGGGTCCATTGAAAGGCCCATTTAGACCTGCTCGTCCGAATCCTATACAAAAAGGACCGCAAAACAAGTTTTAATCAAATTTTAGGAGTTCAAATAATTTATTAAGAGATTTTCAACACAATTATATTGCAAAAGCTAAATTTATGTACTTTTTACTCAGTTAAAATTCCAACGGGTCCATTGTAAGGCCCATTTAGACCTGCTCGTCCGAAACGTATCAAAAAGGACTGCACAAAAGGTTTTAATCAAAATTTAGGAGTTTATGTAATTGATTAGGAGCTTTTCAACACAATTATATTGCAAAACCTCAATCTTATACTTTTTACTCAGTTAAAATTTCAACGGGTCAATTGAAAGGCCCATTTAGACCCGCTCGTCCGAAACCTCTACAAAAAGGACCGCAAAAATGTTTTATTCAAATATTAGGAGTTCAAATAATTGATTAGGAACTTTTCAACACATTTATACTGCAAAACCTCAATTTTTGTACTTTTTACTCAGTTAAAATTCTAACGGGTCCATTGAAAGGCCCATTTAGACCTCCTCCTCCGAAACCTCGACAAAAAGGACTGCAAAATAGTTTTAATCAAATTTTAGGAGTTCAAATAATTTATTAGGAGCTTTTAAACACAATTATATTGCAAAACCTTAATTTTATACTTTTTACTCAGTTAAAATTCAAACGGGCCCATTGAAAGGCCCATTTAGACCTGCTCGTCCGAAACCTCTACAAAAAGGTTCGCAAAAATGTTTTATTCAAATATTAGGAGTTAAAATAATTGATTAGGAGCTTTTCAACACAATTATATTGCAAAACCTCAATTGCTGTACTTTTTACTCAGTTAAAATTCCAACGGGTCCATTGAAAGGCCCATTTAGACCCGCTCGTCCGAAACCTTTACAAAAAGGACCACAAAAATGTTTTATTCAAATATTAGGAGTTCATATAATTGATTAGGAGCTTTTCAACACATTTATACTGTAAAACCTCAATTTCTGTACTTTTTACTCAGTTAAAATTCTAACGGGTCCATTGAAAGGCCCATTTAGACCTGCTCGTCCGAAACCTCGACAAAAAGGACTGCAAAATAGTTTTAATCAAATTTTAGGAGTTCAAATAATTTATTAGGAGCTTTTCAACACAATTATATTGCAAAACCTCAATTTTATACTTTTTACTCAGTTAAAATTCAAACGGGCCCATTGAAAGGCCCATTTAGACCTGCTCGTCCAAAACCTCTACAAAAAGGTTCGCAAAAATGTTTTATTCAAATATTAGGAGTTAAAATAATTTATTAGGAGCTTTTCAACACAATTATATTGCAAAACCTCAATTGCTGTACTTTTTACTCAGTTAATATTCCAACGGGTCCATTGAAAGGCCCATTTAGACCTGCTCGACCGAAACCTCTACAAAAAGGACCGCAAAAATGTTTTATTCAAATATTAGGAGTTCAAAAAATTGATTAGGAGCTTTTCAACACAATTATATTGTGAAACCTCAATTTCTGTACTTTTTACTCAGTTAAAATTCCAACGGTCCATTGAAAGGCCCATTTAGACCTGCTCGTCCGAAACCTCTACAAAAAGGACCAAAAAATGTTTTATTCAAATATTAGGAGTTCAAATAATTGATTAGGAGCTTTTCAACACAATTATATTGCAAAAGCTAAATTTCAGTACTTTTTACTCAGTTAAAATTCCAACGGGTCCATTGTAAGGCCCATTTAGACCTGCTCGTCCGAAACCTCTACAAAAAAGGACCGCAAAACAAGTTTTAATCAAATTTTAGGAGTTCAAATAATTGATTAGGTGCTTTTCAACACAATTATATTGCAAAAGCTAAATTTCTGTACTTTTTACTAAGTTAAAATTCCAACGGGTCCATTGTAAGGCCCATTTACACCTTCTCGTCCGAAACGTATCAAAAAGGACAACAAAAAAGGTTTTAATCAAATTTTAGGAGTTTATGTAATTGATTAGGAGCTTTTCAACACAATTATATTGCAAAACCTCAATTTTATACTTTTTACTCAGTTAAAATTTCAACGGGTCCATTGAAAGGCCCATTTAGACCCGCTCGTCCGAAACCTCTACAAAAAGGACAGCAAAAATGTTTTATTCAAATATTAGGAGTTCAAATAATTGATTAGGAGCTTTTCAACACATTTATACTGCAAAACCTCAATTTCTGTACTTTTTACTCAGTTAAAATTCTAACGGGTCCATTGAAAGGCCCATTTACACCTGCTCGTCCGAAACCTCGACAAAAAGGACTGCAAAATAGTTTTAATCAAATTTTAGGAGTTCAAATAATTTATTAGGAGCTTTTCAACACAATTATATTGCAAAACCTCAATTGATGTACTTTTTACTCAGATTAAATTCCAACTGGTCCATTGAAAGGCCCATTTAGACCTCCTCGTCCGAAACCTCGACAAAAAGGACTGCAAAATAGTTTTAATCAAATATTAGGAGTTCAAATAATTGATTAGGAGCTTTTCAACACAATTATATTGCAAAACCTCAATTGATGTACTTTTTACTCAGTTAAAATTCCAACGGGTCCATTGAAAGGCCCATTTAGACCTGCTCGTCTGAAACCTCTACAAAAAGGACCGCAAAAATGTTTTATTAAATATTAGGAGTTCAAATAATTGATTATTAGCTTTTCAACACAATTATATTGCGAAACCTCAATTTCTGTACTTTTAACTCAGTTAAAATACCAACGGGTCCATTGAAAGGCCCATTTCGACCCGCTCGTCCGAAACCTCTACAAAAAGGACTGCAAAATAAGTTTTAATCAAATTTTAGGAGTTCATGTAATTGATTAGGAGCTTTTCAACACAATTATATTGCAAAACCTCAATTTTTGTACTTTTTACTCAATTTAATTCCAACGGGTCCATTGAAAGGCCCATTTAGACCTGCTCGTCCGAAACCTCTACAAAAAGGAACGCAAAAATGTTTTATTCAAATATTAGGAGTTCAAATAATTGATTAGGAGCTTTTCAACACAATTATATTGCGAAACCTCAATTTCTGTACTTTTTACTCAGTTAAAATACCAACGGGTCCATTGAAAGGCCCATTTCGACCCGCTCGTCCGAAACCTCTACAAAAAGGACAGCAAAATATGTTTTAATCAAATTTTAGGAGTTCATGTGATTGATTAGGAGCTTTTCAACACAATTATATTGCAAAACCTCAATTTTGTACTTTTTACTCAATTTAATTCCAACGGGTCCATTGAAAGGCCCATTTAGACCTGCTCGTCTGAAACCTCTACAAAAAAGGACCGCAAAACAAGTTGTAATCAAATTTTAGGAGTTCAAATAATTGATTAGGAGCTTTTCAACACAATTATATTGCAAAAGCTAAATTTCTGTACTTTTTACTCCGTTAAAATTCCAACGGGTCCATTGTAAGGCCCATTTAGACCTGCTCGTCCGAAACGTATAAAAAAGGACTGCACAAAAGGTTTTAATCAAAATTTAGGAGTTTATGTAATTGATTAGGAGCTTTTCAACACAATTATATTGCAAAACCTCAATCTTATACTTTTTACTCAGTTAAAATTTCAACGGGTCCATTGAAAGGCCCATTTAGACCCGCTCGTCCGAAACCTCTACAAAAAGGACCGCAAAAATGTTTTATTCAAATATTAGGAGTTCAAATAATTGATTAGGAACTTTTCAACACAATTATATTGCAAAACTTCAATTTCTGTACTTTTTACTCAGTTAAAATTCTAACGGGTCCATTGAAAGGCCCATTTAGACCTGCTCGTCCGAAACCTCTACAAAAAGGAACGCAAAAATGTTTTATTCAAATATTAGGAGTTCAAATAATTGATTAGGAGCTTTTCAACACAATTATATTGCGAAACCTCAATTTCTGTACTTTTACTCAGTTAAAATACCAACGGGTCCATTGAAAGGCCCATTTCGACCCGCTCGTCCGAAACCTCTACAAAAAGGACAACAAAATATGTTTTAATCAAATTTTAGGAGTTCATGTGATTGATTAGGAGCTTTTCAACACAATTATATTGCAAAACCTCAATTTTTGTACTTTTTACTCAATTTAATTCCAACGGGTCCATTGAAAGGCCCATTTAGACCTGCTCGTCCGAAACCTCTACAAAAAAGGACCGCAAAACAAGTTGTAATCAAATTTTAGGAGTTCAAATAATTGATTAGGAGCTTTTCAACACAATTATATTGCAAAAGCTAAATTTCTGTACCTTTTACTCAGTTAAAATTCCAACGGGTCCATTTTAAGGCCCATTTAGACATGCTCGTCCGAAACGTATCAAAAAGGACTGCAAAAAAGGTTTTAATCAAATTTTAGGAGTTTATGTAATTGATTAGGAGCTTTTAAACACAATTATATTGCAAAACCTCAATTTTATACTTTTTACTCAGTTAAAATTTCAACGGGTCCATTGAAAGGCCCATTTAGACCCGCTCGTCCGAAACCTCTACAAAAAGGACCACAAAAATGGTTTATTCAAATATTAGGAGTTCAAATAATTTATTAGGAGCTTATCAACACAATTATATTGGAAAACCTCAATTTATGTACTTTTTACTCAGTTAAAATTCCAACGGGTCCATTGAAAGGCTCATTTAGACCTGCTCGTCCGAAACCTCTACAAAAAGGACCAAAAAATGTTTTATTCAATTATTAGGAGTTCAAATAATTGATTTGGAGCTTTTCAACACAATTATATTGCGAAACCTCAATTTATGTACTTTTTACTCAGTTAAAATACCAACGGGTCCATTGAAAGGCCCATTTCGACCCGCTCGTCCGAAACCTCTACAAAAAGGACTGCAAAATAAGTTTTAATCAAATTTTAGGAGTTCATGTAATTTATTAGAAGCTTTTCAACACAATTATATTGCAAAACCTCAATTTTTGTACTTTTTACTCAATTTAATTCCAACGGGTCCATTGAAAGGCACATTTAGACCTGCTCGTCCGAAACCTCTACAAAAAGGACCGCAAAACAAGTTTTAATCAAATATTAGGAGTTCAAATAATTTATTAAGAGCTTTTCAACACAATTATATTGCAAAAGCTAAATTTATGTACGTTTTACTCAGTTAAAATTCCAACGGGTCCATTGTAAGGCCCATTTAGACCTGCTCGTCCGAAACGTATCAAAAAGGACTGCAAAAAAGGTTTTAATCAAATTTTAGGAGTTTATGTAATTGATTAGGAGCTTTTCAACACAATTATATTGCAAAACCTCAATTTTATACTTTTTACTCAGTTAAAATTTCAACGGGTCAATTGAAAGGCCCATTTAGACCCGCTCGTCCGAAACCTCTACAAAAAGGACCACAAAAATGTTTTATTCAAATATTAGGAGTTCAAATAATTGATTAGGAGTTTTTCAACACATTTATACTGCAAAACCTCAATTTCTGTACTGTTTACTCAGTTAAAATTCTAACGGGTCCATTGAAAGGCCCATTTAGACCTGCTCGTCCGAAACCTCAACAAAAAGGACCGCAAAAATGTTTTATTCAAATATTAGGAGTTCAAATAATTGATTAGGAGCTTTTCAACATAATTATATTGCAAAACCTCAATTGCTGTACTTTTTACTCAGTTAAAATTCCAACGGGTCCATTGAAAGGCCCATTTAGACCTGCTCGTCCGAAACCTCTACAAAAAGGACCGCAAAAATGTTCTATTCAAATATTATGGGTTCCAATAATTGATTAGGAGCTTTTCAACACAATTATATTGCGAAACCTCAATTTCTGTACTTTTTACTCAGTTAAAATACCAACGGGTCCATTGAAAGGCCCATTTCGACCCGCTCGTCCGAAACCTCTACAAAAAGGACTGCAAAATAAGTTTTAATCAAATTTTAGGAGTTCATGTAATTTATTAGGAGCTTTTCAACACAATTATATTGCAAAACCTCAATTTTTGTACTTTTTACTCAGTTAAAATTCCAACGGGTCCATTGTAAGGCCCATTTAGACATGCTCGTTCGAAAGGTATCAAAAAGGACTGTAAAAAAGGTTTTAATCAAATTTTAGGAGTTTATGTAATTGATTAGGAGCTTTTCAACACAATTATATTGCAAAACCTAAATTTTATACTTTTTACTCAGTTAAAATTTCAACGGGTCCATTGAAAGGCCCATTTAGACCCGCTCGTCCGAAACCTCTACAAAAAGGACCGCAAAAATGTTTTATTCAAATATTAGGAGTTCAAATAATTGATTAGAAGCTTTTCAACATATTTATACTGCAAAACCTCAATTTCTGTACTTTTTACTCAGTTAAAATTCTAACGGGTCCATTAAAAGGCCTATTTAGACCTACTCGTCCGAAACCTCGACAAAAAGGACTGCAAAATAGTTTTAATCAAATTTTAGGAGTTCAAATAGTTTATTAGGAACTTTTCAACACAATTATATTGAAAAACCTCAATTTTATACTTTTTACTCAGTTAAAATTCAAACGGGCCCATTGAAAGGCCCATTTAGACCTGCTCGTCCGAAACCTCTACAAAAAGGTTCGCAAAAATGTTTTATTCAAATATTAGGAGTTAAAATAATTGATTATGAGCTTTTCAACACAATTATATTTAGACCCTCTTGCATTTTAACAACTTGACCGCATAGCGCAGTGGATTAGCGCGTTTGACTTCGGATCAAAAGGTCGTGGGTTCGACTCCCACTGTGGTCGGTTTTTCCTTCTTCTTTTTTTCAAACTGTAAAGTCTTGTTTTAACGATGGCTTCAGCCTAGTGGTAGCTGTGCTCACTCTCAACCCAACAGACTTGGGTTCGAACCGCATTGGAAGCAAGGTGCTTCTTTATAAAGAATATTTTTTGGAGTTTAACCCAGTGGTTAGCTTAATGACTTTAGAGCTAGGGGACATGGGTTTGAATCTCAGCTCCCCCCTCACATTTAATTTATAAAGGGTGGGTGTGATGGCTCTCAATTCTCTCTGGGATTTTTCATGGGTTTTGGCTTGTTCTTTCTTTTTTCCCTTTTTTCCCAGTGGAATATTCTTCTCCACCTATCCCCTTCCCCCACACGGCACTCCCTCCTCTCTGCCGCGTTTGCAAGCCTCTAGAGAAATCTTCAATGCTTTATCCCTTGGAAATCGGGACGAGAAGACAGAGAGTCATCCCGCCCCCCCCACCATTTCACAAAAACGGTTTGTTATTCTATATTTTCTTATCATTTTTTTCTCTGTTTTTTTATAACATTTCTTCACCGATTTTACTTTTTCAAGCATCATTTTGCTTCTCATAATATTTTGGTTTCTCTGGCTAAATCGTATTTTTTGCTATCTCTATATCTCTTTTTTACCATCTTATTACCTTTTGGTTCTGGTTTTTTCTATGTTTCTTCCTTGGAATCTTGCCCTTTATCTTCCCGGCGGCTACCAAACCTCTGGTACCTTACGGATCTGGAGGGTCGGACGCTCCAGATAAGTTTTTTCCCCTTTAATCTTGAATCTATTGCTTTTCCCTATTCATCTTTGTTTTTCTTTATTGTTCTATTTTCTTTTTGCAGATCCAATTATCCATGGGTGTCTCTTTTGAGTTCTAGGCAATCCAAGAGTTACCCAGTTCTCGGTTTTTGGACCTTTTTCAGTCCATCCTCTAATCTTTCCCTCAACCGTCCTCTTTTCCTTTTTCATTGCATGTTTATATCATTTCTATTTAATTTTGTTTTTCTCTTTGATTTAATTTTCAGATTATCTCTGGTTTCGTTTAGTCCCTCCCATCGGTTGTTGGCGGCGGTAGCCCTAGTCGTTAGATCTACCTCTTCTCCACCGATCCTGGAACATGCGACAATACCCAGACGGTCGCGTTTGGCGGGCGATTTCCTCAGCCTCTTCAAGGGTCTACCAGAATTAGGGTTTCCCTATTCGTGGAAAGATTTAGGGTTTTCTCACCCTTTAATCTCAACCTTTTCCCTTTTTTCTCTCTCTGTTTTTTCTGATCTTTTTGTTTTTTCCAGAATCCTCATTCTCTCTGTTCAATCTTCCCTAGGTTCTTCAGAATTTTTATTTCTGCATTGGCCGACGGTGCTGCTTCATCGGATCCAATGGTGGTCTTCAGTGGAATCCCGACATTTAGGGTTTTCTCCCCCTTTCTTTATTTCTTTTAATTTTCCTTACACATTTTTAATTTTGTTTATGCCTGCTTTGTCTCAGATTTGCCTAATCTGCCATCTCATAAGGATTACTTTTCTATATGCTTCCTCTCTGCTCTTTGTTAGGGTATGTTTCTATGCTTTCCTTACTATTATTTTTATCCTTATATTGTTCTGCAATCCATGTTCATACTGTATACACATGTTTAGATTCTACTTATTGCTTATAATATGCTGGAATTTAAATTTTTACTTGCTTCTTTACATATTCTGTGAAAAATCTATGTTGCTCCCAAACATTATCTTACCGTTATTAAGTATATATTCTATGATAATCTCATTGTTAAATAACTATTCTCTAGTTAAATCATCCTTACATCCAGCCCTTTTAGGGAATCAAATACAAGCCCATTTTCTGGGAACTTCTGATTTAATCTATTATTGCAATTTATTATTTTCTCTGTTCACCTCTCTGCCTCCCTCTTTATATGATTATCAAAGTTGGATTCGGAAATCTTCTAGTCACAATAATATCATATGCTCATATAATTATTATAAATTCCCCATCTTTAATGATCTTAATACATATACTTTTTATCAATGCTTGGTACGGAAATATCCAGGTTGCAATATAATGTATAACCATTCTTCATGGTTAATATTCTTGCACTTCATTTACATTCGGCTATGTCATATAAGGAATGTACACCATACTTTTTATCTAGTTAATCTTTTTACCCCTCCGTATCTGTTTCTTCACCTACCTGTGATGTATGCTGCAACTTTTCTCTTTAAGACTTTATCTATAAGTTCTTTTATCTTGTCTTTATATACTTCTAAGAGCAACGTCTTGCTTACACATACTAAGATCCCCACTTCCCTAAACATTATATTATATTACTTTCTAAATATTAAGGGTAGTGCATATCTATACACTACACTTTTCATTTTAACCAATCTCTTCTCAAATTTGTTGTCAAAACCCTCTTTCCAGTTTCAATTTTATTTTCTGATTGTAAATTATAAATGCATCAGTATGTACTATCTCAACTATTTAGCCATCAAATCTTACTTAACCTATATTTTCCTATTATATACTTCTTTAGTCAATTTCAACTCCACAAATATTATATTCCTGCTGTTTTGTATGCACTCTAATATCATCTTTATCATGCAGATTTTCAGTTACTACAACAACCCTTGGTGTCCCATTCAACGCCTAAGTTATTATGTAATTTTTTTAAGTTTATTTATTTTATGTTTATTTCATTCCTCCCCCATCATTTATTTGCTCATTTGGTCTGTATCTAATTTCTCTGCCCCGCTTCTCTCTCTCCCTGGGTTTGTAATTTTATTTTCTTGCTTCCCTCTCGCTTTTTCTTTCTCTGTGGCTTTTATATGGTTGCTTTTTACTAGATGTATGTTTCTAGGGTTATTACCTTTTTCTAGATGTGTAAATCTAGGTCTGCCCTCTATTTTTAGATGCATGTTCATAGGTTATTACACTGCTTTATCTATTTCCTTCCTAGTTTACCAGTTTCAAGTATGTTACTTCCTTTGTTCTAAATTATGTTTCTTCAATATCATTCACTGCTTATCCCTCTACACCTTTATAGGTGAATTCTCTCGAGCCCTTTCAAGGGATTTTAAATCTACCCTACCTATTAGGGACACTTTAACAGTTCTATCTTCTCATTCACTTTACCTATTTTATAGGTCATATATATTCCTTAATTGCGAAGCTTTTACCCCATGGCTTTTATCAAATGCAATAATCAAGGCCTCATCACTTAATTTCATCTTCTCAATAATTATTACCAATTACTTTTATCAAACATCCCTTCTAATAACGGTTTTATTTATTATTATTTACTTTTATAACTCCCCGTCTTTACACCGGTTTTACTACTATCTTAAATTTTATAAATTAATTGAATGCCGTTTATTACAGTCTATTTCTTTCCAAAAAGCATTTACCGTAATCTTTGCCTCTTCTTCCGTTCCATCTATTTTCCTAAACTGTTCATTCCTTTGTATAACAACATACTATTTTCCTCCACCTATCCAAACAATAAATACATATTCTAAAATAATATCTAGTCATACTTATACAAAAATAAATTTAAATGTTACCCACATTCTTTTACTTCAGCCCTTTTCCAATTTTTTTACCTCTCTTTTAATATATTCAAATGTTAAAATTTTTCTAAATTTTAACTTCACTATTACCAGCCATTTATTGTGCCAGCACATACAAATTTCTAGGAAACCAACTTTAAACCCATTCATTACAGACTATAAAAGTCAAACACTATTATTTATTATTAAAATTACCTCCTTTCATTTATTACATTCTTCTATATTGCTAAAGATATTACCATCAAAATCTATATTTTATTCTGTAATCCTACTACCATTAAGGAAAATAATTAACTCCATTTTCTTCAATTTTTTTCCTTTATTTAAGCCATTAAAAATTATTCTCTGTTTTAAATACCCGAGTATTAAATGTCTTTCTTTTTTTACCAAAACCACCTGGATCTTTCTCTTTTCAAACCCCCTTTACAGCCAATACCTTAAACATATCTTTTTAACATCACTATTAAAGTTTAACCATAATTATTATAGAAATAAAAGATACTTTCCTTTAATAATTTACAGTCCCAAATCAATTCAGGTAAGTACTTTAAATAAGCTTTCTCAGCATAAAAGTACTTTCCATCTTTTACAATCTATATTTATTTTCCAAAATATTACTCAATTCACTTTCCATATTTCTTTCCCCTTAGCTATTTTCGCTTCCTTTATATACTCGCAGTATTTCTCTACCATCCCACTACAATACCTATTTATCTCGTACTTCTCATACCTTCTAATTCTCTCAATGGCTTCATCCTCCTCCATCCCCCAACTCAACTCGATCAATCTTACCAATGAAGAATCAGAACTGCTGTACACACTTGATTTCGATTTTATCAAGGAAGATCCCAAGCTCATTGTAATTGGTCGTTTTATATCATCCAAGGCTCTCGATATCTCTGCTGTGATCAACGCCTTCGAAGGTATCTGGAAACCTAATGAAGTGGTATCCATCTCAGTGATACAAGACAATTTTATCAAAATCAAGTTCAAGGAAATCAAGAGCTGCTACGAGATCATCAATCGTGGTCCTTGGCTATATAAGGATGAATGGCTAGCAGTCACTGAATACGATCCGGCCAAATCATTAAACGACTACAACTTCAACACCATGAAAATCTGGATCCGAATTTTCTCTCTCCCCGACTCACTTTTTGCTGATGTTGATCGTTCCCATCTGGTGGTACATGCTCTAGGATCAATGGTTGGTCAAGTTCTCCGAACGGACACCCGCCAAATCGATGGGAATATGCATGAATTCCTTCATGTTGAAATCCTGCTCAACATTATAAGACCTGTCACCCGATTTGTGTTCATTGGTTCTGGTGAAAACAAAATTATGTGCCGACTTCAGTATGAAAGGCTCCCAACTCTATGTCCTGGATGCGGCATTATCAGCCACACCCTAGAAAATTGTCCAATCCGTTCATCTCTCGATCTCACTAAGTTACAGTACGGAGAATGGCTCCGTTATCTGCCACCTAGACGTCGCCCAGTTGGTATTCGGGGACGTATCCGCAATGTGGAACCAAATCAGATTCCAATCATCCCTCCAACAAATGGTAACCCTACCTTAAGATTTACAATAACCACTTTTTTCATCTGTTTTCTCAATTCTTTTTTTCTATCAATATACCTAACTATATTTTTAATCACAGTGGCCCCAATGAATATCCCAGCAGCTCCTGCCAACCCTACAGCTCCCCCTAACGAACAGAATAATATGGGTAAAATATTTTATTCTCTCTTCTTACTTTACGCAAAAATTCATAAGGTGCTAATTACAAGTTTCCTATGCTGCATAGGCTCTCTAAATGATGGCGATGCAGCCTCATTTACGGAACAAGCAACCGAAGATGGCCAAAATGCCGACATGACTATTGATGACGACCCCAATTCTACTAAAGCCCCCCCTAATGCTGATTTGAAGCAAAAGGCTCCTCTTGAGCCCCAACCCCTTAACACCATCTATCCCATCCCGGAAGATGGTTCTGATGATGATTGGGAAACCAATGATGATTATGGTGTTCCCAGCCCTACTACCGAGCAGATTAAGAAGTTTGACTCTGAATCGAGTAAGCCTTCTAAACCCACTGATGCATTGTTCAATGATTTTAATCAGTGGTTACTTAAAACTTACCCGAATGATGCAGCCCCTGCACCTGTTCCAGTTCCAGCACCCGCACCTGCACCTGCACCAACCCAAACTAACCGAGGCATGAAACTCCGCTCCCCAATACAAGTATCGCTCCCGCCGAAAAAATCTAAACTGTCAGGATCTACTCCAAAAGCTGGGATGAGCAGCTCTAAAAACTCTCCGGCGGCGGCTGATTCCCAGCCCCGCCGAGCAAAATGAGGATCCTCTGCTGGAAATGTCAGGGCCTTGGACAAGCCCCGACGGTTCAACATTTTAGATCCTATGTCCAACGCACCAACCCCGATATTATATTTTTATGCGAAACTAAGCTAAATAATGCGGAATGTCACCGCCTATGTCTTTCATTAGGTATGTTAGACATTATTTCTATTTCCCCTATGGAAGGGTGTTCCGGTATCTCATTATTCGCTACATGCAATATTAATATAAGTCTTCTTTCTTATTCGTCGCGTTTTATCCATACTCAAATTTTACAGAATAATTCCACAATGTTTTTCACTGGTATACACGGATTTTCGGAAACTAGCCAAAAATATAAAACATGGGAGTTAATTGATTCTCTATATCCATCCACTAAAAATAAACCTTGGCTACTAGGCGGTGATTTCAATGAAATTTTAACAGATTCGGAAAAACAAGGTGGATCTCGTAGAGCTAGATCTCAAATTAAAAACTTTCGCAATTGTTTAACTCGTAACAACCTCTATGATTGTAAGCCATCCTTGGGTTGGTTCACATGGTCTAAAGTCGGTCCCTTAACCCCGATCATACATGAAAGATTAGACCGTTTTATTGCTAATTCTGAATGGAAAGATCTCTATCATTCTCATCGAATCACCACAGAATATGTTGCCAAATCTGATCATTGTTTCCTTCTCCTAGAATTAGACATTTCGACTACCAAACTCAAAACACAACCACCTACGAATTTCAGATTCGAAAGTTGCTGGTCCAATAATATTGATAATATCCGAACCATTAAAAGGGCTTGGGCCGACACTCCCGGCACAGCCTTAAACAAAATTGAAGTGGTAGGCACTTACCTTGAAGAATGGCAAAATCAGCAACGTTTTAAATCAACTGGAAGAATTAAATTTCTTACTAAAAAAATAAACAGACTATTATTTCGTCCCTTAACGGTCACTAATGAACATATTTATTTAAACTATAGAACTGAATTAAACAAACTCTTCACAGAGCAAGAAGTCTATTGGGCTCAACGATCTCGAACCCTTTGGCTCTCCCAAGGAGACAAAAATACCAAATTCTTCCATGCCCGTGCTTCTAATAGGAATAAGAAAAACTCAATCGAAGGCCTTTACGATGCCAATTCCAATTGGTGTACTGCTGAATCGGACATAATGGAAATTGCTTCAGATTATTTTCAAAACCTGTTCACTACTTCCAACCCACAAATTTCGAATGCCATCCTGGACAAAATTCACCCTTCTATTAATTATTCAATGAATGAAAACCTTCTAAAGGCTTTCACTAGAGAAGAAATTATTCATGCTTTCAAAGAAATTGACCCTAGGAAAGCTCCTGGTTGCGATGGTCTACCCAGTAGCTTTTTTAGACAACACTGGGATACAGTGGGTGAGGATGTCATTAATCTTTGTATTAACCTTCTAAATGGCAACACCGATATGGCTTCAGTCAACAAAACTATATTGGTGCTAATTCCCAAAGTACAAAACCCAACCTCAATGAAACAACTCAGACCAATTAGCCTTTGCATTGTCCTTTACAAAATAGTTGCCAAAACAATTGTCAATAGAATGAAACAGGCTATACCTCTTTGTATTAGCCCTAATCAAGCAGCCTTTGTCCAGGGACGTAATATATCTGACAACATCCTTATTGCTCATGAAATTATCCATAATATTAACTCAGGAGCTACTAAATCCTCTCAAGGAGCTGCCCTTAAACTAGACATGGAAAAAGCATTCGACAGAGTAGAATGGTCTTTCCTTGCTAATGTAATGGAACGAATGGGCTTTGCTCCCGAATGGATCAAGCTTATTTTGCGCTGTATTACTACAGTATCTTTTTCAGTCAAAATTAATAATTCTTTCTCATCCACCTTTCAGCCTCAACGTGGTCTTCGTCAGGGGGATCCTCTATCACCTTTTCTTTTTCTATTCTGTACTCAAGGCCTATCGGGTTACTTAGCTGCTGCTCAACAAACTAAAATACTCCCAGGTCTCGGCGCCAGTAAACATGGGCCTAAAGTCAATCACCTGCTTTTTGCTGACGATTGCATGGTATTTATTAATACTAACCAATCTGAAGCGTCCCTTCTGAAAAATGCCCTTCAAACTTATGCTAATGCTTCCGGTCAAGCAGTCAACTTTGAGAAATCAACAATCTTTTATAACCCGCGTACACCTACTGCAACAAGAAATGCAATCAACAGCCTTTTACAAGTAAGCGAAGTTTCTAACCCGGGTATCTACCTAGGCATCCCGCTCCTAATTGGGAAAAATAAAACTGAATCTTTAGGTTTTGTACGAGATAAAGTACATGATCGCCTCTCTAGCTGGGACAAACACCTTCTATCCTTTAGTGGTAGAGAGATTTTCATCAAAGCTGTTTTACAATCTCTCCCACAATATGTTATGTCTTGCTATCTTCTGCCACACAATATAATCGACGACATGACTACATCAATCCGCCAATATTGGTGGACTGGCAAATCCAACAAAAAAGGTTGGCACATGTTACCGTGGAATCGTATATGTCTACCCAAATCCGCTGGCAGAATGGGTTTCAAGGACCTACACGATTTTAATATCGCTCTCTTGGGTAAGCAAATTTGGAAACTAATCTGTGAACCAGACTCCTTATTAGGACAAATATACCGATCTAAATATTTTCCTGCAGGCAACATCCTGGATGCACCGAAACCTAGTAGGGGCTCCTTTGCCTGGAAGGGCATATATAATGCTCTTCAGCGTCTTTTCCCTGGCTTTCTTCATCGCCCTGGTATAAACAGTAATATCAGGATACACAAAGATATATGGGGTGGGTCTTCCCCGATTGAGCTAACTGGGGATTATGAAATTTCCGATGAATTTCACATTCGATGTCGGAATTTCATGATCCGTAACCAAACTGCCTGGGATACGGTAAAGTTAAACAATTACTTCAATCCAATTGATGCCGATTCCATTCTCCGTATTCCCATCATAAATGATCATCGGGATTCAATCCTATGGTCTCCCAATGACTCGGGTATCTATTCAGTTCGCTCTGGATATATTTTCTTACAACGATCAGTATCCCAACCTTCGCCACCTACTCGTTTTTGGAAGTTTTTATCCAAATGCAAAGCTTTACCCAAAGTTAAAACTTTTGGCTGGCGTATGGCATCTGATGCTCTACCAGTTGGTTCTAAAATGCAAACTTTCTCCCCTAGCTCGGGGCTCTGTTCTATCTGTGGTTATCAATCGGAATCGATTCTTCATGCGCTTCGTGACTGCCCTGGGGCAACTAAAGCACTCCAAATTAGTGGTATCCCTATCTCGATCTATAAGAGTTCAGCTTCTACACCCTTACAATGGTTAGAGGAAGCAGCCTCTACAATTTCCTCTGATAAATTTGGTCTCTTCCTTACCGTTTTAGGGAATATTTGGAACAGGCGTAATGATTGGGTTCACAACCACCATCTACAACCCTCATGGCTAATTGCTGTCAACTCAATTAGCTTACATGATGAATTTTGTAAATCTTCAACTTCATCTGTACCATCTCCATCTACATTTACTAACCCCTCCCATGCTCCCCCAAATTATATCAAAATTAATGTGGATGGAGCTTTTAACCCTTCAACTCGTGCAGCAGCTGTCGGCGTTGTTGCTCGTGACCCTACAGGAGCAGTCGTGGGTGGTCTTGCTTTCCCTCTTGGTAGCCGTCAGGACTCTATCACCAGTGAGGGGGAAAGCATCCTTGCTGGTCTTACCTTTTCCCGATCTCATGGATGGAATCGGATCATGATCGAAACGGACTGCGCCTCTCTCGCGAATAGGATCAACAATCCTGCTCAGGACCTATCTACTATGGGACCAACTATTCTTCAGATACAAGCTGCTCTTCATGACTTCGACTTTACTTCTATTTCCTTTGTACGCCGTGAGGCAAATGTTATAGCCCATACGTTGGCTTCTTTTTCTCTGAATTCTATGACTTCTACGTCATTTGAATCGGATATTCCCCATTGTATTCAACATCTTGTAACAAATATTAATTGATTAATAATATCTGGGCACTCTTTTCCCCTTTTTAGGGTCCTCTAGCTTTGCTTGAAGGACAGTAGTAGGGGTTTTTAATGAGGCCTTTTCTTCAAAAAAAAAATTTCAACGAGTCCATTGAAAGGCCCATTTCGACCCGCTCGTCCGAAACCTCTACATTAAGGACTGCAAAACAAGTTTTAATCAAATTTTAGGAGTTTATGTAATAGATTAGGAGCTTCTCAACACAATTATATTGCAAAACCTCAATTTTATACTTTTTACTCAGTTAAAATTTCAACAGGTCCATTGAAAGGCCCATTTAGACCCGCTCGTCCGAAACCTCTACAAAAAGTACCGCAAAAATGTTTTATTCAAATATTAGGAGTTCAAATAATTGATTATGAGCTTTTCAACACAATTATATTGCAAAACCTCAATTTCTGTACTTTTTACTCAGTTAAAATTCCAACGGGTCCATTGAAAGGCCCATTTAAACCTGCTCGTCCGACACCTCTACAAAAAGGAACGCAAAAATGTTTTATTCAAATATTAGGAGTTCAAATAATTTATTAGGAGCTTTTCAACACAATTATATTGCGAAACCTCAATTTCTGTACTTTTTACTCAGTTAAAATACCAACGAGTCCATTAAAAGGACCATTTCGACCCGCTCGTCTGAAACCTCTACAAAAAGGACTGCAAAATAAGTTTTAATCAAATTTTAGGAGTTCATTTAATTGATTAGGAGCTTTTCAACACAATTATATTACAAAACCTCAATTTTTGTACTTTTTACTCAATTTAATCCCAACGGGTCCATTGAAAGGCCTATTTAGACCTGCTCGTCCGAAACCTCTACAAAAATGGACCGCAAAACAAGTTTTAATCAAATTTTAGGAGTTCATATAATTGATTAGGAGCTTTTCAACACAATTATATTGCAAAAGCTAAATTTCTGTACTTTTTACTCAGTTAAAATTCCAACGGGTCCATTGTAAGGCCCATTTAGACATGCTCGTCCGAAACGTATCAAAAAGGACTGTAAAAAAGGTTTTAATCAAATTTTAGAAGTTTATGTAATTGATTAGGAGCTTTTAACCACAATTATATTGCAAAACCTAAATTTTATACTTTTTACTCAGTTAAAATTTCAACGGGTCCATTGAAAGGCCCATTTAGACCCGCTCGTCCGAAACCTCTACAAAAAGGACCGCAAAAATGTTTTATTCAAATATTAGGAGTTAAATTAATTGATTAGAAGCTTTTCAACACATTTATACTGCAAAACCTCAATTTCTGTACTTTTTACTCAGTTAAAATTCTAACGGGTCCATTAAAAGGCCCATTTAGACCTACTCGTCCGAAACCTCGACAAAAAGGACTGCAAAATAGTTTTAATCAAATTTTAGGAGTTCAAATAATTTATTAGGAACTTTTCAACACAATTATATTGAAAAACCTCAATTTTATACTTTTTACTCAGTTAAAATTCAAACGGGCCCATTGAAAGGCCCATTTAGACCTGCTCGTCCGAAACCTCTACAAAAAGGTTCGCAAAAATGTTTTATTCAAATATTAGGAGTTAAAATAATTGATTATGAGCTTTTCAACACAATTATATTGCAAAACCTCAATCTCTGTACTTTTTACTTAGTTAAAATTTCAACGAGTCCATTGAAAGGCCCATTTCGACCCGCACGTCCGAAACCTCTACATTAAGGACTGCAAAACAAGTTTTAATCAAATTTTAGGAGTTTATGTAATAGATTAGGAGCTTTTCAACACAATTATATTGCAAAACCTCAATTTTTGTACTTTTTACTCAATTTAATTCCAACGGGTCCATTGAAAGGCCCATTTAGACCTGCTCGTACGAAACCTCTACAAAAAAGGACCGCAAAACAAGTTTTAATCAAATTTTAGGAGTTCAAATAATTGTTTAGGAGCTTTTCAACACAATTATATTGCAAAAGCTAAATTTTTGTACTTTTTACTCAGTTAAAATTCCAACGGGTCCATTGTAAGGCCCATTTAGACCTGCTCGTCCGAAACGTATCAAAAAGGACTGCAAAAAAGGTTTTAATCAAATTTTAGGAGTTTATGTAATTGATTAGTAGCTTTTCAACAAAATTATATTGCAAAACCTCAATTTTATACTTTTTACTCAGTTAAAATTTCAACGGGTCCATTGAAAGGCCCATTTAGACCCGCTCGTGCGAAACCTCTACAAAAAGGACCACAAAAATGTTTTATTCAAATATTAGGAGTTCAAATAAATAATTAGGAGCTTTCCAACACATTTATACTGCAAAACCTCAATTTCTATACTTTTTACTCAGTTAAAATTCTAACGGGTCCATTGAAAGGCCCATTTAGACCTGCTCGTCCGAAACCTCTACAAAAAGGACTGCAAAATAGTTTTAATCAAATTTTAGGAGTGCAAATAATTTATTAGGAGCTTTTCAACACAATTATATTGCAAAACCTCAATTTTTGTACTTTTTACTCAATTTAATTCCAACGGGTCCATTGAAAGGCCCATTTAGACATGCTCGTCCGAAACCTCTACAAAAAGGACCGCAAAAATATTTTATTCAAATATTAGGAGTTCAAATAATTGATTAGGAGCTTTTCAACACAATTATATTGCGAAACCTCAATTTCTGTACTTTTTACTCAGTTAAAATACCAACGAGTCCATTGAAAGGCCCATTTCGACCCGCTCGTCCGAAACCTCTACAAAAAGGACTGCAAAATAAGTTTTAATCAAATTTTAGGAGTTCATTTAATTGATTAGGAGCTTTTCAACACAATTATATTGCAAAACCTCAATTTTTGTACTTTTTACTCAATTTAATCCCAACGGGTCCATTGAAAGGCCTATTTAGACCTGCTCGTCCGAATCCTCTACAAAAATGGACCGCAAAACAAGTTTTAATCAAATTTTAGGAGTTCATATAATTGAATAGGAGCTTTTCAACACAATTATATTGCAAAAGCTAAATTTATGTACTTTTTACTCAGTTAAAATTCCAACGGGTCCATTGTAAGGTCCATTTAGACATGCTCGTCCGAAACGTATCAAAAAGGACTGTAAAAAAGGTTTTAATCAAATTTTAGGAGTTTATGTAATTGATTAGGAGCTTTTAACCACAATTATATTGCAAAACCTAAATTTTATACTTTTTACTCAGTTAAAATTTCAACGGGTCCGTTGAAAGGCCCATTTAGACCCGCTCGTTCGAAACCTCTACAAAAAGGACCGCAAAAATGTTTTATTCAAATATTAGGAGTTCAAATAATTTATTAGAAGCTTTTCAGCACATTTATACTGCAAAACCTCAATTTCTGTACTTTTTACTCAGTTAAAATTCTAACGGTTCAATTAAAAGGCCCATTTAGACCTACTCGTCCGAAACCTCGACAAAAAGGACTGCAAAATAGTTTTAATCAAATTTTAGGAGTTCAAATAATTTATTAGGAACTTTTCAACACAATTATATTGAAAAACCTCAATTTTATACTTTTTACTCAGTTAAAATTCAAACGGGCCCATTGAAAGGCCCATTTAGACCTGCTCGTCCGAAACCTCTACAAAAAGGTTCGCAAAAATGTTTTATTCAAATATTAGGAGTTAAAATAATTGATTATGAGCTTTTCAACAAAATTATATTGCAAAACCTCAATCTCTGTACTTTTTACTTAGTTAAAATTTCAACGAGTCCATTGAAAGGCCCATTTCGACCCGCTCGTCCGAAACCTCTACATTAAGGACTGCAAAACAAGTTTTAATCAAATTTTAGGAGTTTATGTAATAGATTAGGAGCTTTTCAACACAATTATATTGCAAAACCTCAATTTTATACTTTTTACTCAGTTAAAATTTCAACAGGTCCATTGAAAGGCCCATTTAGACCCGCTCGTCCGAAACCTCTACAAAAAGTACCGCAAAAATGTTTTATTCAAATATTAGGAGTTCAAATAATTGATTATGAGCGTTATAACCACAATTATATTGCAAAACCTCAATTTCTGTACTTTTTACTCAGTTAAAATTCCAACGGGTTCATTGAAAGGCCCATTTAGACCTGCTCGTCCGAAACCTCTACAAAAAGGACCGCAAAAATGATTTATTCAAATATTAGGAGTTCAAATAATTTATTAGGAGCTTTTCAACACAATTATATTGTGAAACCTCAATTTCTGTACTTTTTACTCAGTTAAAATACCAACGGGTCCATTGAAAGGCCCATTTCGACCCGCTCGTCCGAAACCTCTACAAAAAGGACTGCAAAATAAGTTTTAATCAAATTTTAGGAGTTCATTTAAATGATTAGGAGCTTTTCAACACAATTATATTGCAAAACCTCAATTTTTGTACTTTTTACTCAATTTAATTCCAACGGGTCCATTGAAAGGCCCATTTAGACCTGCTCGTACGAAACCTCTACAAAAAAGGACCGCAAAACAAGTTTTAATCAAATTTTAGGAGTTCAAATAATTGATTAGGAGCTTTACAACACAATTATATTGCAAAAGCTAAATTTTTGTACTTTTTACTCAGTTAAAATTCCAACGGGTCCATTGTAAGGCCCATTTAGACCTGCTCGTCCGAAACGTATCAAAAAGGACTGCAAAAAAGGTTTTAATCAAATTTTAGGAGTTTATGTAATTGATTAGTAGCTTTTCAACACAATTATATTGCAAAACCTCAATTTTATACTTTTTACTCAGTTAAAATTTCAACGGGTCCATTGAAAGGCCCATTTAGACCCGCTCGTGCGAAACCTCTACAAAAAGGACCACAAAAATGTTTTATTCAAATATTAGGAGTTCAAATAATTGATTAGGAGCTTTCCAACACATTTATACTAAAAAACCTCAATTTCTATACTTTTTACTCAGTTAAAATTCTAACGGGTCCATTGAAAGGCCCATTTAGACCTGCTCGTCCGAAACCTCTACAAAAAGGACTGCAAAATAGTTTTAATCAAATTTTAGGAGTTCAAATAATTTATTAGGAGCTTTTCAACACAATTATATTGCAAAACCTCAATTTTTGTACTTTTTACTCAATTTAATTCCAACGGGTCCATTGAAAGGCCCATTTAGACCTGCTCGTCTGAAACCTCTACAAAAAGGTTCGCAAAAATGTTTTATTCAAATATTAGGAGTTAAAATAAATGATTAGGATCTTTTAAACACAATTATATTGCAAAACCTCAATTGCTGTACTTTTTACTCAGTTAAAATTCCAACAGGTCCATTGAAAGACACATTTAGACATGCTCGTCCGAAACCTCTACAAAAAGGACCGCAAAAATGTTTTATTAAAATATTAGGAGTTCAAATAATTGATTAGGAGCTTCTCAACACAATTATATTGCGAAACCTCAATTTATGTACTTTTTACTCAGTTAAAATACCAACGGGTCCATTGAAAGGCCGGTTTAGACCTGCTCGTCCGAAACCTCTTCAAAAAAGGACCGCAAAACAAGTTTTAATCAAATTCTAGGAGTTCAAATAATTGATTAGGAGCTTTTCAACACAATTATATTGTAAAAGCTAAATTTCTGTACTTTTTACTCAGTTAAAATTCCAACGGGTCCATTGTAAGGCCCATTTAGAATTGCTCGTCCGAAACGTATCAAAAAGGACTGCAAAAAAGGTTTTAATCAAATTTTTGGAGTTTATGTAATTGATTAGGAGCTTTTCAACACAATTATATTGCAAAACCTTAGTTTTATACTTTTTACTCAGTTAAAATTTCAACGGGTCCATTGAAAGGCCCATTTAGACCAGTTCGTCCGAAACCTCTACAAAAAGGACCGCAAAATGTTTTATTCAAATATTAGGAGTTCAAATAATTATTAGGAGCTTTTCAACACAATTATATTGCAAAACCTCAATTTCTGTACTTTTTACTCAGTTAAAATTCCAACGGGTCCATTGAAAGGCCCATTTAGACCTGCTCGTCCGAAACCTCTACAAAAAGGACCGCAAAAATGTATTATTCAAATATTAGGATTTCAAAAAATTAATTAGGAGCTTTTCAACACAATTATACTGTGAAACCTCAATTTCTGTACTTTTTACTCAGTTAAAATACCAACGGGTCCATTGAAAGGCCCATTTCGACCCGCTCGTCTGAAACCTCTACAAAAAGGACTGCAAAATAAGTTTTAATCAAATTTTAGGAGTTCATGTAATTGATTAGGAGCTTTTCAACACAATTATATTGCAAAACCTCAATTTTTGTATTTTTTACTCAATTTAATTCCAACGGGTCCATTGAAAGGCCCGTTTAGACCTGCTCGTCCGAAACCTCTTCAAAAAAGGACCGCAAAACAAGTTTTAATCAAATTTTAGGAGTTCAAATAATTTATTAAGAGCTTTTCAACACAATTATATTGCAAAAGCTAAATTTATGTACGCTTTACTCAGTTAAAATTCCAACGGGTCCATTGTAAGGCCCATTTAGACCTGCTCGTCCGAAACGTATCAAAAAGGACTGCAAAAAAGGTTTTAATCAAATTTTAGGAGTTTATGTAATTGATTAGGAGCTTTTCAACACAATTATATTGCAAAACCTCAATTTTATACTTTTTACTCAGTTAAAATTTCAACGGGTCCATTGAAAGGCCCATTTAGACCCGTTCGTCCGAAACCTCTACAAAAAGGACCGCAAAAATGTTTTATTCAAATATTAGGAGTTCAAATAATTGATTAGGAGCTTTTCAACACAATTATATTGCAAAACCTCAATTTCTGTACTTTTTACTCAGTTAAAATTCCAACGGGTCCATTGAAAGGCCCATTTAGACCTGCTCGTCCGAAACATTTACAAAAAGGACCGCAAAAATATTTTATTCAAATATTAGGAGTTCAAATAATTGATTAGGAGCTTTTAAACACAATTATATGGCGAAACCTCAATTTCTGTACTTTTTACTCAGTTAAAATACCAACGGGTCCATTGAAAGGCCCATTTCAACCCACTCGACCGAAACCTCTACAAAAAGGACTGCAAAATAAGTTTTAATTAAATTTTAGGAGTTCATGTAATTGATTAAGATCTTTTCAACATAATTATATTGCAAAACGTCAATTTTTATACTTTTTACTCAATTTAATTCCAACGGGTCTATTGAAAGGCCCATTTAGACCTGCTCGTCCGAAACCTCTACAAAAAAGGACCGCAAAACAAGTTTTAATCAAATTTTAGGAGTTCATATAATTGATTAGGAGCTTTTCAACACAATTATATTGCAAAAGCTAAATTTCTGTACTTTTTACTCAGTTAAAATTCCAATGGGTCCATTGTAAGGCCCATTTAGACCTGTTTGTCCGAAACGTATCAAAAAGGACTGCAAAATAGGTTTTAATCAAATTTTAGGAGTTTATGTAATTGATTAGGAGCTTTTCAACACAATTATATTGCAAAACTGTAACCCCCCTAACCCGGCCTAGACGGTTGACCCGAATTAAGAAAGTCACACGGGGAAAATCAAAGTCAACCCGAAAGTCAACCTTGATTAACGACCCTTTTTTTTTCTTTTTAATCTTATCTAGATGCACATTTAACCTATGTGTGATCATACAAACAACATACTAAAAGATCACAAACATCAGAGATCAAACAGGGACCCAATTGAACTAATTACAACTTTAGGGACCAAATTGTAAATTCTGATAAATATGAGGACTTAGCACAAATTAAAGTTACCATCTTGAAATTAGTCAGGTTTCATGCTTCTCTGTGAAATTTCAACTCAAAAGGACATCCACAGCTCATGCAATTGATCATACAAGGTTCGGGACCAAAACGTAAACAAAACAAAACATAAAAGATACTTTTAACCGAATTTAACAGACAGGTATCGATACGCCTGGTGTCGTATCGATACGCGGGGAAGGCAGTAACCAAACTCCCAATACAGTATCGATACGAGTTTCCCCCGTTTCGATACGGCATTCATATGGTATCGATACGGCATTCATACGGTACCGATACGCTTGGGCAGAAATGTGCATATTTGGCTCAGGCGTATCGATACGCAAGCCCGAGTACCGATACCCCTGCCTGGAATAGACTCAAAAACAGCATCAAACATGCTTCAAACCTCAAATTAACAACACCAAACCATCTCACATCATCAACCAACATGCAAGGACCTCAATTGCATCACCAATTCAACATAAAACCATCACATAAGAAAAGCCCCAATTTAAGTGACATGCTTCCTATTTAAGCTATCCATTCAAACTCCAAACTTGCAAAACAAGCATATAAGGTTCCAAACCAAAAACCAACGATCTCAACAACATTCAACATACTTATGGAGTCTCAAATACCTCCCAAGACATACACATTGGTCCCCCATTGCCAAATCAACCAAAAGCTAAAAGTAATTATAAAACCTTCATACATTGAGCTTTACTTGAACTTGATTGCTAGCCCTTCCTTGCTACCCCTCAAGATACTCTATTGCTCTGCATTATTGAATTAAGAAAACAAGAGAGCGTAAGCAAAAGCTTAGTGAGGTGTGCTCTTTAAAAACCATTCAATAATGCAATTTAAAACCATTATAAAACATGCTTATAATCAACCTTTGTACATGCTCAAAAGCATACTTTAAGACAAGCAATTCCATGCTTCAAAATACATTTAAACAAGCAACACATGCTTCAACATAACCTTTATACAAGCATCTCATGCTTCATAAAATTCTTAACATGTCATATTGGCTCAAGTGATACATTTCATTTAGTTAAAACAAGTTCAACAACTTTCCCCAAGGACTTTTAAACACCTTGGCCATGGACTTTTAAACACCATGAATGAGGACCACACAAGGACTTTTAACCACCTTTGTGTCCAATGCTTGAATCACCCCAAGGACTTTTAAACACCTTGGCCCCAAGGACTTTTAAACACCTTGGCCCCATGGACTTTTAACCACCATGGAAAGGAGCACTTAAGGACTTTTAACCACCTTAGTGTCCGCAACAGGAACCATCCAAGGACTTTTAACCACCTTGATGTTCTTAAATAACAAGGCTCACTCAAGGACTTTTAACCACCTTAGTGACCTTCACTTTTACAAAACATCACTTGCCAATATACATATTTCACATCATATAATCCATTGTTTTTAAGCATTAAACCAAGCCATTTCACCATGCATTTCAAAGCATCAAATCCACATTTAAACAATGTATAAAACCAAGGAACTCCTACCTAGAGCTACCTTCAACACATGGCTTAAAACATCAGCAAATATCATGCTAAATCATGCTTACAAAACAGTAATTAAAACATGCAAATCATCACTTTGCAAAACATCAAAACATGGCCACCACTAGAGAGAAAATCCGAAAACTTACACTTGAGCTTAGCAAAGTTGTTTAGACTTAAACTAAGCTCCCAAAACCTTCAAACCTTGGTTTTAAAGCTGAAAATCCATTTTCACAAATGCACTCACCAAATTCCACTTTGCTTCAACCAAAGCACCAAATCAAGCCTCCGGATCAACCACTCTCAGATCCAAGGATGCCTCCCCTGTTTCAACACATTAAAGCAGAGGATTAATGCATCATCATGCATTAATTGCTTCAATGAAAGCATCTAAACTTGCTGCTCTCATCCAACCTCCATTTTCGGCCACCAAACACAACCGAAAATGCATCCAAAACACTTCTAAACAAAGCCCAGCCATAAACCAGCAAATCCACACTTCCATTAACATCAAAACACATCTAAAAACAACCTATTAACATCCTTATACCTCCAGCAACAACAGATCCACAAGATCACCACAAAAGCTACCTTAAAACACAAGCTAAACTTAGGAAACCCAACCTATCCGGGATTGCATCAATCAAAACTCATTTCCACATCAATTTAGGGATCATTTAACATCAAAAACACCTCTCAAATCACAGATTTAACAGATCAAATGAAAATCATGTGAAATCATCAAAATCTTGCATAATTAGCCAAGATCCATAAATCAACTTGAAAGCCTTTAATTAAACATCAATTTAGGATTGAAAACTTAGGAATTTCAGTAAAGAACTTGAAGTTCAGAGGAGAAGGACGTTCTTACCTCCAAACTTGAGTTTCTCCTCTTTTTGGAATGAAAAACCTTGATGAAACTTGTAGCAATTGAAGAGGATTTGAAGGAACAATGATTAGGGATCAATTGAGAGTTGAAAGGAGGATTTTAGGTGAGAAAATCAGAAACAAAACTCTGTAAATGGAGTGTTTGGGTTGAGAGAAAAAGAGAGAAAGAAAATGAGAAGTTAGTTGAGAAAAATGACTAAATGAGATTTCCCTCCTTTTGTTTTACTTTAAAAAAAAATCAGAATTATAACTCAAAATATCTTAGAAAAATCTGGAGAAACTCCCTTTGGGTAAATAGCTCCTTAAAGATTCAAAGTTTCAACCCTTTATAAAACAGCCACCAAACTTTCAAAAATTACATTTTGGTCACTAGCCAAAATGTCACCCTTCCAAAACTCATTTTCCAAAATTGATTTCACAGTTCACTTAATTATATTAAAAGATGATTTTAGAACATTTTTCCATATTTTTAATGCAACCCGAACTAGGCTTTCCTAATTTAACCTCTTACGATTCGAACAGCACTTTGACCAACCGGTCAACGCCCAAAACTCCTAAGCCCAAAACCGGGGCGTTACAACTCTCCCCCCCTTAAGAAATTTCGTCCTCGAAATTTACCTGTAGGAAAGAGATAAGGAAACTGCTTCAGCATGTCTTCCTTCCGCTCCCATGTGACTTCCTCAACACCTCGATGCTTCCACAGCACCTTTACCAACTCAATGGTCTTGCCACGAAGAACCTTGCTATCCGAATCCAGAACCTTCACCGGTTCCTCATCATAGGTCAAATCCGGATTCAATTCCACTTCCTCCACAGGCATCACATGCGAAGGATCAGATCTATACTTTCTGAGCATAGAAACATGAAACACATCATGAATCTTCTCCAGCTCTTGAGGTAACCTCAACCGATACGCAACAGGACCCACTCGCTCAACAACCTCATACGGTCCAATGTACCGAGGGCTCAACTTACCCTTCCGACCAAACCTCATCACCTTCTTCCAAGGCGAAACCTTCAAGAACACACGATCACCCACCGCAAACTCTATCTCCTTACGCTTCAAATCCGCGTAAGACTTTTGCCGGTCAGAAGCAACCTTCAACCTCTCACAAATAAGCTTCACCTTCTCGGTGGTTCCTTTCAACAAAGCCGGCATCGAAACCAACTTTTGACCAGTTTCAGCCCAACAAAGAGGAGTCCTACACTTCCTCCCATACAGAGCCTCATAAGGTGCCATCTGTATACTTGCCTGAAAACTGTTGTTATAAGCGAACTCAACCAAGGGCAGATGCTTCTCCCAAGAACCTTGGAACTCTATCACGCAGCATCTCAACATATCCTCCAAAATCTGAATAACTCGCTCAGACTGACCATCCGACTGAGGATGATAGGATGTACTGAAATGTAACCTCGTACCCAGAGCTTGATGCAAACACTGCCAGAAACGCGATGTGAACCTCGGATCCCTATCCGACACAATCGACTTAGGCACACCATGCAGCCTCACAATCTCAGCAATGTACAGCTCTGCCAGCTTATCCAAAGAAAACGTAGTATGCACAGGCAAGAAATGCGCACACTTCGTCAAGCGATCCACAATCACCCAAACAGAATTCTTCTTTGATGGAGACAAAGGTAAACCAGATACAAAATCCATGGTAACCCTCTCCCACTTCCATTCAGGGATTTTCAACGGTTGCAACAAACCAGAAGGAAACTGATGTTCAGCCTTAACTCGCTGACACACCAAACACTTGCTCACAAACTCTGCAACATCCTTCTTCAAACCAACCCAATAGTACTCATCACGAAGATCACGATACATCTTAGTACTACCAGGGTGCATAGCAAAAGGACTACTATGACCTTCAGTCAGAATAGCATGCCTCAACTCAGCATCAGCAGGCACTACTATCCGACTACCAAAACACAACACACCATCCTCATTAAAGCAGAAATCCGAAGGTCTACCCTCCGCGATATCCTGAACATGAGACACCAAGGAATCATCCAACAACTGCTTATCCTTGATCAACTGAACCAACGAAGGTTTCACTTGCAACTCAGCAACAAGACCACCATCTCGCGATATGCTCAAGCTAGCAAACATCGCCCTCAGCTCAACAGCTACCTTCCTACTCAAAGCATCCGCAACAACATTAGCCTTTCCAGGATGATACTCAATCGTCAAATCATAATCCTTGAGCAACTCCAACCAACGCCGCTGCCTAAGATTCAACTCCTTCTGAGACATCAGATACCTCAAACTCTTGTGATCCGTGTACACAGTACACTTCTCACCATACAGATAATGTCTCCAGATCTTCAGAGCAAAAACCACTGCAGCCAGCTCAATGTCATGCGTAGGATAATTGCGCTCATGCACCTTCAACTGCCGCGACGCATAAGCCACAACCTTACCCTCTTGCATCAATACACATCCCAAACCAACATAGGATGCATCACTGTAGACCACAAACTCTTTCCCTGATTCAGGCTGAATCAAGATAGGAGCTTGCGTCAAAGCCGCCTTCAGCTTCTCAAAAGCTAGCTGTCTCGCTTCTGTCCACTCATACTTAACATCTTTCTGCAACAACTTCGTCAAAGGAGCAGCAATTTTAGAAAAACCATCCACAAACCTCCGGTAGTATCCTGCCAAACCAAGGAAACTACGAACCTCCTGAACAGACTTAGGAACTTTCCAGTTCATCACCGCTTCGATCTTCTGAGGATCAACACGAATCCCCTCGGCCGAAACCACATGTCCAAGAAACACCACCTCTCTAAGCCAAAACTCACACTTGCTCAACTTAGCATAAAGCTGATTCTCCAACAAAGCTTGCAGCACAATCCTCAAATGCTCTTCGTGCTCCTCCTTCGTACGCGAGTACACGAGGATATCATCAATGAACACCACAACGAACTTGTCCAGGTATTCATGAAAAACACGATTCATCATGTCCATGAAAGCAGCAGGAGCATTTGTCAACCCAAACGGCATCACAAGGAACTCATAATGCCCATACCTTGTCCTGAAAGCTGTCTTAGGCACGTCCACATCCTTCACCTTCAACTGATAATACCCCGACCTCAAGTCAATCTTAGAGAACACAGCAGCTCCCCGAAATTGATCAAAGAGATCATCAATCCTCGGCAAAGGATACCGATTCTTGATAGTCAACTTGTTCAGCTGACGGTAATCAATGCACATCCTCATAGTGCCATCTTTCTTCTTCACAAACAAGACAGGAGCACCCCAAGGCGACACACTCGGCCGGATGAAACCACGATCAAGCAGCTCTTGCAACTGCGTCTTCAGCTCCTTCAGCTCCTTAGGTGCCATTCTATAGGGAGTAATGGACACATGAGTTGTATTCTCATACAGCTCAATTCCAAACTCCACCTCGCGATTAGGAGGTAAACCAGGCAACTCCTCAGGAAAAACATCAGGGAACTCCTTCACAACACGGATGTCTTGCACCCTCAGCTCCTTAGAGCTAGGATTCATCACAAAAGCCAGATAAGCCTCACAACCCTGCCTCAGCATCCTGCTCGCCTCCAAGGTAGAAACAACATTGGCAAGAAACTTCACATTCTCACCAACCACCACCACTTCATAATCATCCGCAAGCTTAAGCGACACCCGCTTATTCTCACAATCCACAACAGCACGATGCTCAGCAAGCCAATCCATACCAAGGATCACATCAAAACCATAAAAGGGCAACTCCATAAGATCAACATGAAAGACATGCTCTTGAACAACCAAAGGACACCTTCTATACAGCTTACGAGTCACAACAGTTTCACCAAAAGAACTAGTGACTCTAACACCAACATCCAAAGACTCAACAGGCAAACCAAGCAACTCAGCATGCTCACGCAAAATGTATGAATGCGTAGATCCAGAATCTATCAAAGAAAGCAATGACAAGGATTGCAAAGTAAAGGTACCTGCAATCACATCAGCATCATTCCTTCCCTCGCGCTGAGCATACACTCTCGCCTGGCCTCCACCCTCAGGTTGAATAGCCACAACATGAGCTACTCCGCGACCACCTTCCTCACGCCTCTGAAAATTACCACGGCCGCGCCCACGACCTCTCTGCGGTGCTGCAACAACAGGAGCACGCTCTTGGCCACCAGCCATCCTCGGACAATCTCGCCTCAAGTGGTCAGCAGAACCACAATTCCAGCACTCATAACCAGCTGCAGCAACAGGAGCTTGCACCTCCCTTCCAGCACGAGGACAGTCACGCTTCAAGTGACCACGGGAACCACAAATCCAACAAGCACTAGGGTCAGCTCTAGCATTGCCACCCCTAGCAGGCACACCTCCACCTCTCTTAGCTGAGGACTGAAACCTCTGATCGCGACCCCTCTTGTTCCGTTCACCTCCGGAACTATACTCAGCAGCTCTCTTCCCAGAACTCGCTCCAGCACCCTTCGCAGACAAACTCAGATTCATCTCTATGTCCTTGGATCGACTAACCAACACATCAAAATCATTGTACTCAGCTGCCAACATGTAGGTCTTTACTTCCGTCACCAAGCCATAACGGAACCTTTCGCACCTCTCTCGCTCATCAGGTATCAGCTTCGGTGCATACTGACTGAGGCGTACGAACTGTACTTCATACTCAGCCACACTCATGTTCCCCTGGGTCAGAGACATGAATTCACGCTTTTTCTCATCCAGATATCTCCTCTTGAACGCATTCTGAAAGAATGTCCAAGTGATGTCAGCTTCAGCCATTCCAGAGATTGTGGTCGTCCACCACGTATAAGCATCGCCTTGCAGCAAAGACACAACACAACACAACTTTTGCACATCAGTGCAGCTCATCTGTCCCAAGACACGCTTGGTACTCTCTAGCCAAGCTTCCGACCTCTCAGCTGACATACCCCTAAACTCAGTCCCACCAAGACTGCGCAGACGCTCTAAGGGTAGTCTAGCACCAGCATCTCCCTGATGCCCAGCTCCTTGAGCTCCAGCTACTGCTGCTCGAAAAGCACCCGCAATAGCTTGTACCAGCATAGACGTGTCAGGCATCGCTTGCCCCTGACCAACCTCAGGTCCTGCAGCTCTAGCACCAGCTGTCTCAGCTCCAGCTCTTTCCCTCTCCGCACCACCACCACCAGGTGGAGGAGGAGGTAACACAGCACTACCAGTGTGCTCTTCATTCACATTCCCTTCCGGGGTCGTAGCTCTCGCGCTACTCCTTAACTCTCTACGTGGTGCCATACTTTTACCATGCATAACAATACAAAATAAAACAAGTCAGGCCCAGCAAGGTAAGCAATTTCAAGTATTCAAGCTCAATCTCTTTCAAAATCAACATCATTTCTTTAGCTTTTGTTTGGCAATGGGTACCCTCAACATGCAACATCACAACATACATCTCAAAAACATCATCATTTCAAATCACTGAACATGCTTTCATTCAACAAGCATACAAGCCAAACCATGCTTCAATCATGCATAACAACATTCCCAATTACTCGAGAACTCAGCTCTGATACCACCAAATGTAACCCCCCTAACCCGGCCTAGACGGTTGACCCGAATTAAGAAAGTCACACGGGGAAAATCAAAGTCAACCCGAAAGTCAACCTTGATTAACGACCCTTTTTTTTCTTTTTAATCTTATCTAGATGCACATTTAACCTATGTGTGATCATACAAACAACATACTAAAAGATCACAAACATCAGAGATCAAACAGGGACCCAATTGAACTAATTACAACTTTAGGGACCAAATTGTAAATTCTGATAAATATGAGGACTTAGCACAAATTAAAGTTACCATCTTGAAATTAGTCAGGTTTCATGCTTCTCTGTGAAATTTCAACTCAAAAGGACATCCACAGCTCATGCAATTGATCATACAAGGTTCGGGACCAAAACGTAAACAAAACAAAACATAAAAGATACTTTTAACCGAATTTAACAGACAGGTATCGATACGCCTGGTGTCGTATCGATACGCGGGGAAGGCAGTAACCAAACTCCCAATACAGTATCGATACGAGTTTCCCCCGTTTCGATACGGCATTCATATGGTATCGATACGGCATTCATACGGTACCGATACGCCTGGGCAGAAATGTGCATATTTGGCTCAGGCGTATCGATACGCAAGCCCGAGTATCGATACCCCTGCCTGGAATAGACTCAAAAACAGCATCAAACATGCTTCAAACCTCAAATTAACAACACCAAACCATCTCACATCATCAACCAACATGCAAGGACCTCAATTGCATCACCAATTCAACATAAAACCATCACATAAGAAAAGCCCCAATTTAAGTGACATGCTTCCTATTTAAGCTATCCATTCAAACTCCAAACTTGCAAAACAAGCATATAAGGGTTCGTTTGGTTCTAGAAAATATTTTCTATTTTTGTTTTTTATTTTCATTTTCAGAAAATAGTTTTCATTTCCTGTTTTTTAAATATTAGAAAACATGTTTGGTTAATAGAAATGAAAAGTTATTTTCAAAAATGAAAATAGTGAAAATATGTTTGGTATCTAGTTTTTCAAAATAAGAAGGCTTAAAGGTCAAATTAGCTCTTAACGAAAAATAAAAAAAATTAGTTAAGCCCTTGTGAATTTTTTACTCAATTTAGCCCTCATAATTCAAATTGCAATCAATCAGACCCTCATAATTCAAATTGCGATCAATTTAACCCTCTCATCATGTTGATTGTTAACTTACAAACAATCATTAAGTTAGTGACACGTAGTACACCTGAAAATATTAAAAAAATTAAAAAATATATATTTAATTAACCCCTCCACAGCTACCCAACTTAAAATAGTTTGCTAATTAGTTCCCCTCAACAACTACCGTTTTCACTTTGATCCATTGAAATGCTATGGAGTTTGCATGGGTTGGATCTGACATCTCCATGTTTCAACATCCATTTTCTTCTTAAAACACGTAGTTTGTTAATGATTGTTTGTTTCCTACGAATTAGTAAAATCTCAATGAAAAATTTGATTGGCATGGATTGGAGGAAGATTAGATAGATGATCTACCATCTATGCTAGTTCTCATAGTAATAATAACAATGGAATTTGAGAATTGAATTAAAAAATTTAATAAAAATAAAATTGAAAAATAAAACAAAACTATGACTGTTTTGAAATAAAAAATTAGTAAATGCCAAATTAGAAAATATTTTTAAAATCTTATTTTTTTAGAATTTTTAAATATTTTTTTAGATTTTTTACGGTTTAATGACGTAACATTTTAGAGTGTGTCACGAATTATCATTTATTGATTTTTAGTGAGTTAATGGACAAAATTTGGCCAACCGTTACGAAAGGACTAAATTGAGTGTGTTTTGACTAATGAGAGTTAAATTGGGTGCAAAAAAATCAAAAATAGATCAATTGATTTTTTCGTTGAGGACTAATTTGATCTTTAAGCCAAATAAAAATAAACAAATAATTACTTATTAAATAATTAAATTAAAGTATAATTATTAAAAATATTATTATAATAAAAATAAAATGTGATTAAATAAACCAAAGTTCTAAAATTAGCATTAGAAAGATTCGAACTCGGGTTAAATAGAGTTAAAATTCAAAAAACCCTTGTTTTCATGTTTTTCATTTTCTAAAACATTTTCAATGAAAATGGTGAAAACATATTTTTTATGTTTTCAAAATTTCACTCATTTTTGTTTTCATTTTCTAAAAATCATTTTCAATTTTTGCAACCAAACATGTTTTCTTCAACATTTTCTATTTTCCAAGAAAATAAAAATGAAAATGCCTTATATTCTCTGGAACCAAACGCACCCTAAGGTTCCAAACCAAAAACCAACGATCTCAACAACATTCAACATACTTATGGAGTCTCAAATACCTCCCAAGACATACACATTGGTCCCCCATTGCCAAATCAACCAAAAGCTAAAAGTAATTATAAAACCTTCATACATTGAGCTTTACTTGAACTTGATTGCTAGCCCTTCCTTGCTACCCCTCAAGATACTCTATTGCTCTGCATTATTGAATTAAGAAAACAAGAGAGCGTAAGCAAAAGCTTAGTGAGGTGTGCTCTTTAAAAACCATTCAATAATGCAATTTAAAACCATTATAAAACATGCTTATAATCAACCTTTGTACATGCTCAAAAGCATACTTTAAGACAAGCAATTCCATGCTTCAAAATACATTTAAACAAGCAACACATGCTTCAACATAACCTTTATACAAGCATCTCATGCTTCATAAAATTCTTAACATGTCATATTGGCTCAAGTGATACATTTCATTTAGTTAAAACAAGTTCAACAACTTTCCCCAAGGACTTTTAAACACCTTGGCCATGGACTTTTAAACACCATGAATGAGGACCACACAAGGACTTTTAACCACCTTTGTGTCCAATGCTTGAATCACCCCAAGGACTTTTAAACACCTTGGCCCCAAGGACTTTTAAACACCTTGGCCCCATGGACTTTTAACCACCATGGAAAGGAGCACTTAAGGACTTTTAACCACCTTAGTGTCCGCAACAGGAACCATCCAAGGACTTTTAACCACCTTGATGTTCTTAAATAACAAGGCTCACTCAAGGACTTTTAACCACCTTAGTGACCTTCACTTTTACAAAACATCACTTGCCAATATACATATTTCACATCATATAATCCATTGTTTTTAAGCATTAAACCAAGCCATTTCACCATGCATTTCAAAGCATCAAATCCACATTTAAACAATGTATAAAACCAAGGAACTCCTACCTAGAGCTACCTTCAACACATGGCTTAAAACATCAGCAAATATCATGCTAAATCATGCTTACAAAACAGTAATTAAAACATGCAAATCATCACTTTGCAAAACATCAAAACATGGCCACCACTAGAGAGAAAATCCGAAAACTTACACTTGAGCTTAGCAAAGTTGTTTAGACTTAAACTAAGCTCCCAAAACCTTCAAACCTTGGTTTTAAAGCTGAAAATCCATTTTCACAAATGCACTCACCAAATTCCACTTTGCTTCAACCAAAGCACCAAATCAAGCCTCCGGATCAACCACTCTCGGATCCAAGGATGCCTCCCCTGTTTCAACACATTAAAGCAGAGGATTAATGCATCATCATGCATTAATTGCTTCAATGAAAGCATCTAAACTTGCTGCTCTCATCCAACCTCCATTTTCGGCCACCAAACACAACCGAAAATGCATCCAAAACACTTCTAAACAAAGCCCAGCCATAAACCAGCAAATCCACACTTCCATTAACATCAAAACACATCTAAAAACAACCTATTAACATCCTTATACCTCCAGCAACAACAGATCCACAAGATCACCACAAAAGCTACCTTAAAACACAAGCTAAACTTAGGAAACCCAACCTATCCGGGATTGCATCAATCAAAACTCATTTCCACATCAATTTAGGGATCATTTAACATCAAAAACACCTCTCAAATCACAGATTTAACAGATCAAATGAAAATCATGTGAAATCATCAAAATCTTGCATAATTAGCCAAGATCCATAAATCAACTTGAAAGCCTTTAATTAAACATCAATTTAGGATTGAAAACTTAGGAATTTCAGTAAAGAACTTGAAGTTCAGAGGAGAAGGACGTTCTTACCTCCAAACTTGAGTTTCTCCTCTTTTTGGAATGAAAAACCTTGATGAAACTTGTAGCAATTGAAGAGGATTTGAAGGAACAATGATTAGGGATCAATTGAGAGTTGAAAGGAGGATTTTAGGTGAGAAAATCAGAAACAAAACTCTGTAAATGGAGTGTTTGGGTTGAGAGAAAAAGAGAGAAAGAAAATGAGAAGTTAGTTGAGAAAAATGACTAAATGAGATTTCCCTCCTTTTGTTTTACTTTAAAAAAAAAATCAGAATTATAACTCAAAATATCTTAGAAAAATCTGGAGAAACTCCCTTTGGGTAAATAGCTCCTTAAAGATTCAAAGTTTCAACCCTTTATAAAACAGCCACCAAACTTTCAAAAATTACATTTTGGTCACTAGCCAAAATGTCACCCTTCCAAAACTCATTTTCCAAAATTGATTTCACAGTTCACTTAATTATATTAAAAGATGATTTTAGAACATTTTTCCATATTTTTAATGCAACCCGAACTAGGCTTTCCTAATTTAACCTCTTACGATTCGAACAGCACTTTGACCAACCGGTCAACGCCCAAAACTCCTAAGCCCAAAACCGGGGCATTACAACTCTCCCCCCCTTAAGAAATTTCGTCCTCGAAATTTACCTGTAGGAAAGAGATAAGGAAACTGCTTCAGCATGTCTTCCTTCCGCTCCCATGTGACTTCCTCAACACCTCGATGCTTCCACAGCACCTTTACCAACTCAATGGTCTTGCCACGAAGAACCTTGCTATCCGAATCCAGAACCTTCACCGGTTCCTCATCATAGGTCAAATCCGGATTCAATTCCACTTCCTCCACAGGCATCACATGCGAAGGATCAGATCTATACTTTCTGAGCATAGAAACATGAAACACATCATGAATCTTCTCCAGCTCTTGAGGTAACCTCAACCGATACGCAACAGGACCCACTCGCTCAACAACCTCATACGGTCCAATGTACCGAGGGCTCAACTTACCCTTCCGACCAAACCTCATCACCTTCTTCCAAGGCGAAACCTTCAAGAACACACGATCACCCACCGCAAACTCTATCTCCTTACGCTTCAAATCCGCGTAAGACTTTTGCCGGTCAGAAGCAGCCTTCAACCTCTCACAAATAAGCTTCACCTTCTCGGTGGTTCCTTTCAACAAAGCCGGCATCGAAACCAACTTTTGACCAGTTTCAGCCCAACAAAGAGGAGTCCTACACTTCCTCCCATACAGAGCCTCATAAGGTGCCATCTGTATACTTGCCTGAAAACTGTTGTTATAAGCGAACTCAACCAAGGGCAGATGCTTCTCCCAAGAACCTTGGAACTCTATCACGCAGCATCTCAACATATCCTCCAAAATCTGAATAACTCGCTCAGACTGACCATCCGACTGAGGATGATAGGATGTACTGAAATGTAACCTCGTACCCAGAGCTTGATGCAAACACTGCCAGAAACGCGATGTGAACCTCGGATCCCTATCCGACACAATCGACTTAGGCACACCATGCAGCCTCACAATCTCAGCAATGTACAGCTCTGCCAGCTTATCCAAAGAAAACGTAGTATGCACAGGCAAGAAATGCGCACACTTCGTCAAGCGATCCACAATCACCCAAACAGAATTCTTCTTTGATGGAGACAAAGGTAAACCAGATACAAAATCCATGGTAACCCTCTCCCACTTCCATTCAGGGATTTTCAACGGTTGCAACAAACCAGAAGGAAACTGATGTTCAGCCTTAACTCGCTGACACACCAAACACTTGCTCACAAACTCTGCAACATCCTTCTTCAAACCAACCCAATAGTACTCATCACGAAGATCACGATACATCTTAGTACTACCAGGGTGCATAGCAAAAGGACTACTATGACCTTCAGTCAGAATAGCATGCCTCAACTCAGCATCAGCAGGCACTACTATCCGACTACCAAAACACAACACACCATCCTCATTAAAGCAGAAATCCGAAGGTCTACCCTCCGCGATATCCTGAACATGAGACACCAAGGAATCATCCAACAACTGCTTATCCTTGATCAACTGAACCAACGAAGGTTTCACTTGCAACTCAGCAACAAGACCACCATCTCGCGATATGCTCAAGCTAGCAAACATCGCCCTCAGCTCAACAGCTACCTTCCTACTCAAAGCATCCGCAACAACATTAGCCTTTCCAGGATGATACTCAATCGTCAAATCATAATCCTTGAGCAACTCCAACCAACGCCGCTGCCTAAGATTCAACTCCTTCTGAGACATCAGATACCTCAAACTCTTGTGATCCGTGTACACAGTACACTTCTCACCATACAGATAATGTCTCCAGATCTTAAGAGCAAAAACCACTGCAGCCAGCTCAATGTCATGCGTAGGATAATTGCGCTCATGCACCTTCAACTGCCGCGACGCATAAGCCACAACCTTACCCTCTTGCATCAACACACATCCCAAACCAACATAGGATGCATCACTGTAGACCACAAACTCTTTCCCTGATTCAGGCTGAATCAAGATAGGAGCTTGCGTCAAAGCCGCCTTCAGCTTCTCAAAAGCTAGCTGTCTCGCTTCTGTCCACTCATACTTAACATCTTTCTGCAACAACTTCGTCAAAGGAGCAGCAATTTTAGAAAAACCATCCACAAACCTCCGGTAGTATCCTGCCAAACCAAGGAAACTACGAACCTCCTGAACAGACTTAGGAACTTTCCAGTTCATCACCGCTTCGATCTTCTGAGGATCAACACGAATCCCCTCGGCCGAAACCACATGTCCAAGAAACACCACCTCTCTAAGCCAAAACTCACACTTGCTCAACTTAGCATAAAGCTGATTCTCCAACAAAGCTTGCAGCACAATCCTCAAATGCTCTTCGTGCTCCTCCTCCGTACGCGAGTACACGAGGATATCATCAATGAACACCACAACGAACTTGTCCAGGTATTCATGAAAAACACGATTCATCATGTCCATGAAAGCAGCAAGAGCATTTTTCAACCCAAACGGCATCACAAGGAACTCATAATGCCCATACCTTGTCCTGAAAGCTGTCTTAGGCACGTCCACATCCTTCACCTTCAACTGATAATACCCCGACCTCAAGTCAATCTTAGAGAACACAGCAGCTCCCCGAAATTGATCAAAGAGATCATCAATCCTCGGCAAAGGATACCGATTCTTGATAGTCAACTTGTTCAGCTGACGGTAATCAATGCACATCCTCATAGTGCCATCTTTCTTCTTCACAAACAAGACAGGAGCACCCCAAGGCGACACACTCGGCCGGATGAAACCACGATCAAGCAGCTCTTGCAACTGCGTCTTCAGCTCCTTCAGCTCCTTAGGTGCCATTCTATAGGGAGTAATGGACACATGAGTTGTATTCTCATACAGCTCAATTCCAAACTCCACCTCGCGATTAGGAGGTCCATTGTAAGGCCCATATAGACCTGCTCGTCCGAAACGTATCAAAAAGGACTGCAAAAAAGGTTTTAATCAAATTTTAGGAGTTTATGTAATTGATTAGGAGCTTTTCAACACAATTATATTGCAAAACCTAAATTTTATACTTTTAACTCAGTTAAAATTTCAACGGGTCCATTGAAAGGCCCATTTAGACCCGCTCGTCCGAAACCTCTACAAAAAGGACCGCCAAAATGTTTTATTCAAATATTAGGAGTTCAAATAATTGATTAGGAGCTTTTCAACACAATTATATTGCAAAACCTCAATTTCTGTACTTTTTACTCAGTTAAAATTCCAACAGGTCCATTGAAAGGCCCATTTAGACCTGCTCGTCCGAAACCTCTACAAAAAGGACCGCAAAAATATTTTATTCAAATATTAGGAGTTCAAATAAATGATTAGGAGCTTTTCAACACAATTATATTGCGAAACCTCAATTTCTGTACTTTTTACTCAGTTAAAATACCAACGGGTCTATTGAAAAGCCCATTTCGACCCGCTCGTCCGAAACCTCTACAAAAAGGACTGCAAAATAAGTTTTAATCAAATTTTAGGAGTTCATGTAATTGATTAAGAGCTTTTCAACACAATTATATTGCAAAACCTCAATTTTTATACTTTTTACTCAATTTAATTCCAACGGGTCTATTGAAAGGCCCATTTAGACCTGCTCGTCCGAAACCTCTACAAAAAAGGACCGCAAAACAAGTTTTAATCAAATTTTAGGAGTTCATATAATTGATTAGGAGCTTTTCAACACAATTATATTGCAAAAGCTAAATTTATGTACTTTTTACTCAGTTAAAATTCCAACGGGTCCATTGTAAGGCCCATTTAGACCTGCTCGTCCGAAACGTATCAAAAAGGACTGCACAAAAGGTTTTAATCAAATTTTAGGAGTTTATGTAATTGATTAGGAGCTTTTCAACACAATTATATTGCAAAACCTAAATTTTATACTTTTTACTCAGTTAAAATTTCAACGGGTCCATTGAAAGGCCCATTTAGACCCGCTCGTCTGAAACCTCTACAAAAAGGACCGCAAAAATGTTTTATTTAAATATTAGGAGTTCAAATAATTGATTAGGATCTTTCCAACACAATTATTTTGCAAAACCTCAATTTTATACTTCTTACTCAATTAAAATTTCAACGGGTCCAATGAAAGGCCCTTTTAGACCCGCTCGTCCGAAACCTCTACAAAAAGGACCTCAAAAATGTTTTATTCAAATATTAGGAGTTCAAATAATTGATTAGGAGCTTTTCAACACAATTATATTGCAAAACCTCAATTGCTGTACTTTTTAGAGAGTTAAAATTCCAACGGGTCCATTGAAAGGCCCATTTAGACCTACTCGTCCGAAACCTCTACAAAAAGGACCGCAAAAATGTTTTATTCAAATATTAGGAGTTCAAATAATTGATTAGGAGCTTTTCAACACAATTATATTGCGAAACCTCAATTTATGTACTTTCTACTCAGTTAAAATACCAACGGGTCCATTGAAAGGCCCATTTCGACCCGCTCGTCCGAAACCTCTACAAAAAGGACTACAAAATAAGTTTTAATCAAATTTTAGGAGTTCATGTGATTGATTAGGAGCTTTCCAACACAATTATATTGCAAAACCTCAATTTTTGTACTTTTTACTCAATTTAATTCCAACGGGTCCATTGAAGGGGCCCATTTAGACCTGCTCGTCCGAAACCTCTACAAAAAAGGACCGCAAAACAAGTTTTAATCAAATTTTAGGAGTTCAAATAATTGATTAGGAGCTTTTCAACACAATTATATTGCAAAAGCTAAATTTATGTACTTTTTACTCAGTTAAAATTCCAACGGGTCCATTATAAGGCCCATTTAGACCTGCTCGTCCGAAACCTCTACAAAAAGGACCGCAAAAATGTTTTATTCAAATATTAGGAGTTCAAAAAATTGATTAGGAGCTTTTCAACACAATTATATTGTGAAACCTCAATTTCTGTACTTTTTACTCAGTTAAAATTCCAACGGGTCCATTGAAAGGCCCATTTAGACCTGCTCGTCTGAAACCTCTATAAAAAAGGACCGCTAAAATGTTTTATTCAAATATTAGGAGTTCAAATAATTGATTAGGAGCTTTTCAACCCAATTATATTGTGAAACCTCAATTTCTGTACTTTTTACTCAGTTAAAATACCAACGGGTCCATTGAAAGGCCCATTTCGACCCGCTCGTCCGAAACCTCTACAAAAAGGACTACAAAATAAGTTTTAATCAAATTTTAGGAGTTCATGTGATTGATTAGGAGCTTTTCAACACAATTATATTGCAAAACCTCAATTTTTGTACTTTTTACTCAATTTAATTCCAACGGGTCCATTGAAGGGCCCATTTAGACCTGCTCGTCCGAAACCTCAACAAAAAAGGACCGCAAAACAAGTTGTAATCAAATTTTAGGAGTTCAAATAATTGATTAGGAGCTTTTCAACACAATTATATTGCAAAACCTCAATTGCTGTACTTTTTACTCAGTTAAAATACCAACGGGTCCATTGAAAGGCCCATTTAGACCCGCTCGTCTGAAACCTCTACAAAAAGGACCGCAAAAATGTTTTATTCAAATATTAGGAGTTCAAATAATTGATTAGGATCTTTCCAACACAATTATTTTGCAAAACCTCAATTTTATACTTCTTACTCAATTAAAATTTCAACGGGTCCAATGAAAGGCCCTTTTAGACCCGCTCGTCCGAAACCTCTACAAAAAGGACCTCAAAAATGTTTTATTCAAATATTAGGAGTTCAAATAATTGATTAGGAGCTTTTCAACACAATTATATTGCAAAACCTCAATTGCTGTACTTTTTAGAGAGTTAAAATTCCAACAGGTCCATTGAAAGGCCCATTTAGACCTGCTCGTCCGAAACCTCTACAAAAAGGACCGCAAAAATATTTTATTCAAATATTAGGAGTTCAAATAAATGATTAGGAGCTTTTCAACACAATTATATTGCGAAACCTCAATTTCTGTACTTTTTACTCAGTTAAAATACCAACGGGTCTATTGAAAAGCCCATTTCGACCCGCTCGTCCGAAACCTCTACAAAAAGGACTGCAAAATAAGTTTTAATCAAATTTTAGGAGTTCATGTAATTGATTAAGAGCTTTTCAACACAATTATATTGCAAAACCTCAATTTTTGTACTTTTTACTCAATTTAATTCCAACGGGTCTATTGAAAGGCCCATTTAGACCTGCTCGTCCGAAACCTCTACAAAAAAGGACCGCAAAACAAGTTTTAATCAAATTTTAGGAGTTCAAATAATTGATTAGGAGCTTTTCAACACAATTATATTGCAAAAGCTAAATTTATGTACTTTTTACTCAGTTAAAATTCCAACGGGTCCATTATAAGGCCCATTTAGACCTGCTCGTCCGAAACCTCTACAAAAAGGACCGCAAAAATGTTTTATTCAAATATTAGGAGTTCAAAAAATTGATTAGGAGCTTTTCAACACAATTATATTGTGAAACCTCAATTTCTGTACTTTTTACTCAGTTAAAATTCCAACGGGTCCATTGAAAGGCCCATTTAGACCTGCTCGTCTGAAACCTCTATAAAAAAGGACCGCTAAAATGTTTTATTCAAATATTAGGAGTTCAAATAATTGATTAGGAGCTTTTCAACCCAATTATATTGTGAAACCTCAATTTCTGTACTTTTTACTCAGTTAAAATACCAACGGGTCCATTGAAAGGCCCATTTCGACCCGCTCGTCCGAAACCTCTACAAAAAGGACTACAAAATAAGTTTTAATCAAATTTTAGGAGTTCATGTGATTGATTAGGAGCTTTTCAACACAATTATATTGCAAAACCTCAATTTTTGTACTTTTTACTCAATTTAATTCCAACGGGTCCATTGAAGGGCCCATTTAGACCTGCTCGTCCGAAACCTCAACAAAAAAGGACCGCAAAACAAGTTGTAATCAAATTTTAGGAGTTCAAATAATTGATTAGGAGCTTTTCAACACAATTATATTGCAAAACCTCAATTGCTGTACTTTTTACTCAGTTAAAATACCAACGGGTCCATTGAAAGGCCCATTTAGACCCGCTCGTCTGAAACCTCTACAAAAAGGACCGCAAAAATTTTTTATTCAAATATTAGGAGTTCAAATAATTGATTAGGATCTTTCCAACACAATTATTTTGCAAAACCTCAATTTCTGTACTTTTTACTCAGTTAAAATTCCAACGGGTCCATTGAAAGGCCCATTTAGACCTGCTCGTCCGAAACCTCTACAAAAAGGACCGCAAAAATGTTTTATTCAAATATTAGGAGTTCAAAAAATTGATTAGGAGCTTTTCAACACAATTATATTGTGAAACCTCAATTTCTGTACTTTTTACTCAGTTAAAATACCAACGGGTCCATTGAACGGCCCATTTCGACCCGCTCGTCCGAAACCTCTACAAAAAGGACTGCAAAATAAGTTTTAATCAAATTTTAGGAGTTCATGTAATTGATTAGGAGCTTTTCAACACAATTATATTGCAAAACCTCAATTTTTGTACTTTTTACTCAATTTAATTCCAACGGGTCCATTGAAAGGCCCGTTTAGACCTGCTCGTCCGAAACCTCTTCAAAAAAGGACCGCAAAACAAGTTTTAATCAAATTTTAGGAGTTCAAATAATTGATTAGGAGCTTTTCAACACAATTATATTGCAAAAGCTAAATTTCTGTACTTTTTACTCAGTTAAAATTCCAACGGGTCCATTGTAAGGCCCATTTAGACCTGCTCATCCGAAACGTATCAAAAAGGACTGCACAAAAGGTTTTAATCAAATTTTAGGAGTTAATGTAATTGATTAGGAGCTTTTCAACACAATTATATTGCAAAACCTAAATTTTATACTTTTTACTCAGTTAAAATTTCAACGGGTCCATTGAAAGGCCCATTTAGACACGCTCGTCTGAAACCTCTAAAAAAAGGACCGCAAAAATGTTTTATTCAAATATTAGGAGTTCAAATAATTGATTAGGAGCTTTCCAACACAATTATTTTGCAAAACCTCAATTTCTGTACTTTTTACTCAGTTAAAATTCCAACGGGTCCATTGAAAGGCCCATTTAGACCTACTCGTCCGAAACCTCTACAAAAAGGACCGCAAAAATGTTTTATTCAAATATTAGGAGTTCAAATAATTGATTAGGAGCTTTTCAACACAATTATATTGCGAAACCTCAATTTATGTACTTTCTTCTCAGTTAAAATACCAACGGGTCCATTGAAAGGCCCATTTCGACCCGCTCGTCCGAAACCTCTACATAAAGGACTACAAAATAAGTTTTAATCAAATTTTAGGAGTTCATGTGACTGATTAGGAGCTTTCCAACACAATTATATTGCAAAACCTCAATTTTTGTACTTTTTACTCAATTTAATTCCAACGGGTCCATTGAAGGGGCCCATTTAGACCTGCTCGTCCGAAACCTCTACAAAAAAGGACCGCAAAACAAGTTGTAATCAAATTTTAGGAGTTCAAATAATTGATTAGGAGCTTTTCAACACAATTATATTGCAAAAGCTAAATTTCTGTACTTTTTACTCAGTTAAAATTCCAACGGGTCCATTTTAAGGCCCATCTAGACTTGCTCGTCCGAAACGTATCAAAAAATACTGCAAAAAAGGTTTTAATCAAATTTTAGGAGTTTATGTAATTGATTAGGAGCTTTTCAACACAATTACATTGCAAAACCTCAATTTTATACTTTTTACTCAGTTAAAATTTTAACGGGTCCATTGAAAGGCCCATTTAGACCCGCTCGTCCGAAACCTCTACAAAAAGGACCACAAAAATGTTTTATTCAAATATTAGGAGTTCAAATAATTGATTAGGAGCTTTTCAACACAATTATATTGCGAAACCTCATTTTCTGTACTTTTTACTCAGTTAAAATACCAACGGGTCCATTGAAAGGCCCATTTCGACCCGCTCGTCCGAAACCTCTAAAAAAAGGACTACAAAATAAGTTTTAATCAAATTTTAGGAGTTCATGTAATTGATTAGGAGCTTTTCAACACAATTAAATTGCAAAACCTCAATTTTTGTACTTTTTACTCAATTTAATTCCAACGGGTCCATTGAAAGGCCCATTTAGACCTGCTCGTCCGAAACCTCTACAAAAAGGACCGCAAAACAAGTTTTAATCAAATTTTAGGAGTTCAAATAATTGATTAGGAGCTTTTCAACACAATTATATTGCAAAAGCTAAATTTCTGTACTTTTTACTCAGTTAAAATTCCAACGGGTCCATTGTAAGGCCCATTTAGACCTGCTCGTCCGAAATGTATCAAAAAGGACTGCAAAAAAGGTTTTAATCAAATTTTAGGAGTTTATGTAATTTATTAGGAGCTCTTCAACACAATTATATTGCAAAACCTCAATTTTATACTTTTTACTTAGTTAAAATTTCAACGGGTCCATTGAAAGGCCCATTTAGACCAGCTCGTCCGAAACCTCTACAAAAAGGACCGCAAAAATGTTTTATTCAAATATTAGGAGTTCAAATAATTGATTAGGAGCTTTTCAACACATTTATACTGCAAAACCTCAATTTCTGTACTTTTTACTCAGTTAAAATTCTAACGGGTCCATTGAAAGGCCCATTTAGACCTGCTCGTCCGAAACCTCGACTAAAAGGACTGCAAAATAGTTTTAATCAAATTTTAGGAGTTTAAATAATTTATTAGGAGCTTTTCAACACAATTATATTGCAAAACCTCAATTTTATACTTTTTACTCAGTTAATATTCAAACGGGCCCATTGAAAGGCCCATTTAGACCTGCTCGTCTGAAACCTCTACAAAAAGGTTCGCAAAAATGTTTTATTCAAATATTAGGAGTTAAAATTATTAATTAGGAGCTTTTCAACACAATTATATTGCAAAACCTCCAATGCTGTACTTTTTACTCAGTTAAAATTCCAACGGGTCCATTAAAAGGCCCATTTAGACCTGCTCGTCCGAAACCTCTACAAAAAGGACCGCAAAAATGTTTTATTCAAATATTAGGAGTTCAAATAATTGATTAGGAGCTTTTGAACACAATTATCTTGCGAAACCTCAATTTCTGTACTTTTTACTCAGATAAAATACCAACGGGTCCATTGAAAGGCCCATTTCGACCCGCTCGTCCGAAACCTCTACAAAAAGGACTGCAAAATAAGTTTTAATCAAATTTTAGGAGTTCATGAAATTGATTAGGAGCTTTTCAACACAATTATATTGAAAAACCTCAATTTTATACTTCTTACTCAGTTAAAATTTCAACGGGTCCAATGAAAGGCCCTTTTAGACCCGCTCGTCCGAAACCTCTACAAAAAAGACCTCAAAAATGTTTTATTCAAATATTAGGAGTTCAAATAATTGATTAGGAGCTTTTCAACACAATTATATTGCAAAACCTCAATTGCTGTACTTTTTAGAGAGTTAAAATTCCAACGGGTCCATTGAAAGGCCCATTTAGACCTACTCGTCCGAAACCTCTACAAAAAGGACCGCAAAAATGTTTTATTCAAATATTAGGAGTTCAAATAATTGATTAGGAGCTTTTCAACTCAATTATATTGCGAAACCTCAATTTATGTACTTTCTACTCAGTTAAAATACCAACGGGTCCATTGAAAGGCCCATTTCGACCCGCTCGTCCGAAACCTCTACAAAAAGGACTACAAAATAAGTTTTAATCAAATTTTAGGAGTTCATGTGATTGATTAGGAGCTTTCCAACACAATTATATTGCAAAACCTCAATTTTTGTACTTTTTACTCAATTTAATTCCAACGGGTCCATTGAAGGGGCCCATTTAGACCTGCTCGTCCGAAACCTCTACAAAAAAGGACCGCAAAACAAGTTGTAATCAAATTTTAGGAGTTCAAATAATTGATTAGGAGCTTTTCAACACAATTATATTGCAAAAGCTAAATTTCTGTACTTTTTACTCAGTTAAAATTCCAACGGGTCCATTTTAAGGCCCATCTAGACTTGCTCGTCCGAAACCTCTACAAAAAGGACCACAAAACAAGTTTTAATCAAATTTTAGGAGTTCAAATAATTGATTAGGAGCTTTTCAACACAATTATATTGCAAAAGCTCAATTATATTGATTAGGAGTTTTAATCAAATTTAGACCTGCTCGTCCGAAACCTCTACAAAAAGGACCGCAAAAATGTTTTATTCAAATATTAGGAGTTCAAAAAATTGATTAGGAGCTTTTCAACACAATTATATTGTGAAACCTCAATTTCTGTACTTTTTACTCAGTTAAAATTCCAACGGGTCCATTGAAAGGCCCATTTAGACCTGCTCGTCTGAAACCTCTATAAAAAAGGACCGCGAAAATGTTTTATTCAAATATTAGGAGTTCAAATAATTGATTAGGAGCTTTTCAACCCAATTATATTGTGAAACCTCAATTTCTGTACTTTTTACTCAGTTGAAATACCAACGGATCCATTGAAAGGCCCATTTCGACCCACTCGTCCGAAACCTCTACAAAAAGGACTACAAAATAAGTTTTAATCAAATTTTAGGAGTTCATGTGATTGATTAGGAGCTTTTCAACACAATTATATTGCAAAACCTCAATTTTTGTACTTTTTACTCAATTTAATTCCAACGGGTCCATTGAAGGGCCCATTTAGACCTGCTCGTCCGAAACCTCTACAAAAAAGGACCGCAAAACAAGTTGTAATCAAATTTTAGGAGTTCAAATAATTGATTAGGAGCTTTTCAACACAATTATATTGCAAAACCTCAATTGCTGTACTTTTTACTCAGTTAAAATTCCAACGGGTCCATTGAAAGGCCCATTTAGACCTGCTCGTCCGAAACCTCTACAAAAAGGACCGCAAAAATGTTTTATTCAAATATTAGGAGTTCAAATAATTGATTAGGAGCTTTTCAACACAATTATCTTGCGAAACCTCAATTTCTGTACTTTTTACTCAGTTAAAATACCAACGGGTCCATTGAAATGCCCATTTCGACCCGCTCGTCCGAAACCTCTACAAAAAGGACTGCAAAATAAGTTTTAATCAAATTTTAGGAGTTCATGAAATTGATTAGGAGCTTTTCAACAGAATTATATTGCAAAACCTCAATTTTTGTACTTTTTACTCAATTTAATTCCAACGGGTCAATTGAAAGGCCCATTTAGACCTGCTTGTCCGAAACCTCTACAAAAAAGGACCGCAAAACAAGTTTTAATCAAATTTTAGGAGTTCAAATAATTGATTAGGAGCTTTTCAACACACTTATACTGCAAAACCTCAATTTCTGTACTTTTTACTCAGTTAAAATTCTAACGGTTCCATTGAAAGGCCCATTTAGACCTGCTCGTCCGAAACCTCGACAAAAAGGACTGCAAAATAGTTTTAATCAAATTTTAGGAGTTCAAATAATTTATTAGGAGCTTTTCAACACAATTATATTGCAAAATATCAATTTTATACTTTTTACTCAGTTAAAATTCAAACGGGCCCATTGAAAGGCCCATTTGACCTACTCGTCCGAAACCTCTACAAAAAGGTTCGCAAAAATGTTTTATTCAAATATTTGGAGTTCAAATAATTGATTAGGAGATTTTTAACACAATTATATTGCAAAACCTCAATTTATGTACTTTTTACTCAGTTAAATTTCCAACGGGTCCATTGAAAGGCCCATTTAGACCTGCTCGTACGAAACCTCTATAAAAAGGACCGCAAAAATGTTTTATTCAAATATTAGGAGTTCAAATAATTGATTAGGAGCTTTTTAAAACAATTATATTACGAAATCTCAATTTCTGTACTTTTTACTTAGTTAAAATGCCAACAGGTCCATTGAAAGGCCCATTTAGACCTGCTCGTCCGAAACCTCTACAAAAAGGACCGCAAAAATGTTTTATTCAAATATTAGGAGTTCAAATAATTGATTAGGAGCTTTTCAACACAGTTATATTGCAGAACCTCAATTTTATACTTTTTACTTAGTTAAAATATCAACGGGTCCATTGAAAGACCCATTTCGACCCGCTCGTCCGAAACCTCTACAAAAAGGACTGCAAAATAAGTTTTAATCAAATTTTAGGAGTTCATGTAATTGATTAGGAGCTTTTCAACACAATTATATTGCAAAACGTCAATTTTTGTACTTTTTACTCAATTTAATTGCAACGGGTCCATTGAAAGGCCCATTTAGACCTGCTCGTCCGAAACCTCTACAAAAAAGGACCGCAAAACAAGTTTTAATCAAATTTTAGGAGTTCAAATAATTGATTAGGAGCTTTTCAACACAATTATATTGCAAAAGCTAAATTTATGTACTTTTTACTCAGTTAAAATTCCAACGGGTCCATTATAAGGCCCATTTAGACCTGCTCGTCCGAAACCTCTACAAAAAGGACCGCAAAAATGTTTTATTCAAATATTAGGAGTTCAAAAAATTGATTAGGAGCTTTTCAACACAATTATATTGTGAAACCTCAATTTCTGTACTTTTTACTCAGTTAAAATTCCAACGGGTCCATTGAAAGGCCCATTTAGACCTGCTCGTCTGAAACCTCTATAAAAAAGGACCGCTAAAATGTTTTATTCAAATATTAGGAGTTCAAATAATTGATTAGGAGCTTTTCAACCCAATTATATTGTGAAACCTCAATTTCTGTACTTTTTACTCAGTTAAAATACCAACGGGTCCATTGAAAGGCCCATTTTGACCCGCTCGTCCGAAACCTCTACAAAAAGGACTACAAAATAAGTTTTAATCAAATTTTAGGAGTTCATGTGATTGATTAGGAGCTTTTCAACACAATTATATTGCAAAACCTCAATTTTTGTACTTTTTACTCAATTTAATTCCAACGGGTCCATTGAAGGGCCCATTTAGACCTGCTCGTCCGAAACCTCAACAAAAAAGGACCGCAAAACAAGTTGTAATCAAATTTTAGGAGTTCAAATAATTGATTAGGAGCTTTTCAACACAATTATATTGCAAAACCTCAATTGCTGTACTTTTTACTCAGTTAAAATACCAACGGGTCCATTGAAAGGCCCATTTAGACCCGCTCGTCTGAAACCTCTACAAAAAGGACCGCAAAAATGTTTTATTCAAATATTAGGAGTTCAAATAATTGATTAGGATCTTTCCAACACAATTATTTTGCAAAACCTCAATTTTATACTTCTTACTCAATTAAAATTTCAACGGGTCCAATGAAAGGCCCTTTTAGACCCGCTCGTCCGAAACCTCTACAAAAAGGACCTCAAAAATGTTTTATTCAAATATTAGGAGTTCAAATAATTGATTAGGAGCTTTTCAACACAATTATATTGCAAAACCTCAATTGCTGTACTTTTTAGAGAGTTAAAATTCCAACAGGTCCATTGAAAGGCCCATTTAGACCTGCTCGTCCGAAACCTCTACAAAAAGGACCGCAAAAATATTTTATTCAAATATTAGGAGTTCAAATAAATGATTAGGAGCTTTTCAACACAATTATATTGCGAAACCTCAATTTCTGTACTTTTTACTCAGTTAAAATACCAACGGGTCTATTGAAAAGCCCATTTCGACCCGCTCGTCCGAAACCTCTACAAAAAGGACTGCAAAATAAGTTTTAATCAAATTTTAGGAGTTCATGTAATTGATTAAGAGCTTTTCAACACAATTATATTGCAAAACCTCAATTTTTGTACTTTTTACTCAATTTAATTCCAACGGGTCTATTGAAAGGCCCATTTAGACCTGCTCGTCCGAAACCTCTACAAAAAAGGACCGCAAAACAAGTTTTAATCAAATTTTAGGAGTTCAAATAATTGATTAGGAGCTTTTCAACACAATTATATTGCAAAAGCTAAATTTATGTACTTTTTACTCAGTTAAAATTCCAACGGGTCCATTATAAGGCCCATTTAGACCTGCTCGTCCGAAACCTCTACAAAAAGGACCGCAAAAATGTTTTATTCAAATATTAGGAGTTCAAAAAATTGATTAGGAGCTTTTCAACACAATTATATTGTGAAACCTCAATTTCTGTACTTTTTACTCAGTTAAAATTCCAACGGGTCCATTGAAAGGCCCATTTAGACCTGCTCGTCTGAAACCTCTATAAAAAAGGACCGCTAAAATGTTTTATTCAAATATTAGGAGTTCAAATAATTGATTAGGAGCTTTTCAACCCAATTATATTGTGAAACCTCAATTTCTGTACTTTTTACTCAGTTAAAATACCAACGGGTCCATTGAAAGGCCCATTTCGACCCGCTCGTCCGAAACCTCTACAAAAAGGACTACAAAATAAGTTTTAATCAAATTTTAGGAGTTCATGTGATTGATTAGGAGCTTTTCAACACAATTATATTGCAAAACCTCAATTTTTGTACTTTTTACTCAATTTAATTCCAACGGGTCCATTGAAGGGCCCATTTAGACCTGCTCGTCCGAAACCTCAACAAAAAAGGACCGCAAAACAAGTTGTAATCAAATTTTAGGAGTTCAAATAATTGATTAGGAGCTTTTCAACACAATTATATTGCAAAACCTCAATTGCTGTACTTTTTACTCAGTTAAAATACCAACGGGTCCATTGAAAGGCCCATTTAGACCCGCTCGTCTGAAACCTCTACAAAAAGGACCGCAAAAATTTTTTATTCAAATATTAGGAGTTCAAATAATTGATTAGGATCTTTCCAACACAATTATTTTGCAAAACCTCAATTTCTGTACTTTTTACTCAGTTAAAATTCCAACGGGTCCATTGAAAGGCCCATTTAGACCTGCTCGTCCGAAACCTCTACAAAAAGGACCGCAAAAATGTTTTATTCAAATATTAGGAGTTCAAAAAATTGATTAGGAGCTTTTCAACACAATTATATTGTGAAACCTCAATTTCTGTACTTTTTACTCAGTTAAAATACCAACGGGTCCATTGAACGGCCCATTTCGACCCGCTCGTCCGAAACCTCTACAAAAAGGACTGCAAAATAAGTTTTAATCAAATTTTAGGAGTTCATGTAATTGATTAGGAGCTTTTCAACACAATTATATTGCAAAACCTCAATTTTTGTACTTTTTACTCAATTTAATTCCAACGGGTCCATTGAAAGGCCCGTTTAGACCTGCTCGTCCGAAACCTCTTCAAAAAAGGACCGCAAAACAAGTTTTAATCAAATTTTAGGAGTTCAAATAATTGATTAGGAGCTTTTCAACACAATTATATTGCAAAAGCTAAATTTCTGTACTTTTTACTCAGTTAAAATTCCAACGGGTCCATTGTAAGGCCCATTTAGACCTGCTCATCCGAAACGTATCAAAAAGGACTGCACAAAAGGTTTTAATCAAATTTTAGGAGTTAATGTAATTGATTAGGAGCTTTTCAACACAATTATATTGCAAAACCTAAATTTTATACTTTTTACTCAGTTAAAATTTCAACGGGTCCATTGAAAGGCCCATTTAGACACGCTCGTCTGAAACCTCTAAAAAAAGGACCGCAAAAATGTTTTATTCAAATATTAGGAGTTCAAATAATTGATTAGGAGCTTTCCAACACAATTATTTTGCAAAACCTCAATTTCTGTACTTTTTACTCAGTTAAAATTCCAACGGGTCCATTGAAAGGCCCATTTAGACCTACTCGTCCGAAACCTCTACAAAAAGGACCGCAAAAATGTTTTATTCAAATATTAGGAGTTCAAATAATTGATTAGGAGCTTTTCAACACAATTATATTGCGAAACCTCAATTTATGTACTTTCTTCTCAGTTAAAATACCAACGGGTCCATTGAAAGGCCCATTTCGACCCGCTCGTCCGAAACCTCTACATAAAGGACTACAAAATAAGTTTTAATCAAATTTTAGGAGTTCATGTGACTGATTAGGAGCTTTCCAACACAATTATATTGCAAAACCTCAATTTTTGTACTTTTTACTCAATTTAATTCCAACGGGTCCATTGAAGGGGCCCATTTAGACCTGCTCGTCCGAAACCTCTACAAAAAAGGACCGCAAAACAAGTTGTAATCAAATTTTAGGAGTTCAAATAATTGATTAGGAGCTTTTCAACACAATTATATTGCAAAAGCTAAATTTCTGTACTTTTTACTCAGTTAAAATTCCAACGGGTCCATTTTAAGGCCCATCTAGACTTGCTCGTCCGAAACGTATCAAAAAATACTGCAAAAAAGGTTTTAATCAAATTTTAGGAGTTTATGTAATTGATTAGGAGCTTTTCAACACAATTACATTGCAAAACCTCAATTTTATACTTTTTACTCAGTTAAAATTTTAACGGGTCCATTGAAAGGCCCATTTAGACCCGCTCGTCCGAAACCTCTACAAAAAGGACCACAAAAATGTTTTATTCAAATATTAGGAGTTCAAATAATTGATTAGGAGCTTTTCAACACAATTATATTGCGAAACCTCATTTTCTGTACTTTTTACTCAGTTAAAATACCAACGGGTCCATTGAAAGGCCCATTTCGACCCGCTCGTCCGAAACCTCTAAAAAAAGGACTACAAAATAAGTTTTAATCAAATTTTAGGAGTTCATGTAATTGATTAGGAGCTTTTCAACACAATTAAATTGCAAAACCTCAATTTTTGTACTTTTTACTCAATTTAATTCCAACGGGTCCATTGAAAGGCCCATTTAGACCTGCTCGTCCGAAACCTCTACAAAAAGGACCGCAAAACAAGTTTTAATCAAATTTTAGGAGTTCAAATAATTGATTAGGAGCTTTTCAACACAATTATATTGCAAAAGCTAAATTTCTGTACTTTTTACTCAGTTAAAATTCCAACGGGTCCATTGTAAGGCCCATTTAGACCTGCTCGTCCGAAATGTATCAAAAAGGACTGCAAAAAAGGTTTTAATCAAATTTTAGGAGTTTATGTAATTTATTAGGAGCTCTTCAACACAATTATATTACAAAACCTCAATTTTATACTTTTTACTTAGTTAAAATTTCAACGGGTCCATTGAAAGGCCCATTTAGACCAGCTCGTCCGAAACCTCTACAAAAAGGACCGCAAAAATGTTTTATTCAAATATTAGGAGTTCAAATAATTGATTAGGAGCTTTTCAACACATTTATACTGCAAAACCTCAATTTCTCTACTTTTTACTCAGTTAAAATTCTAACGGGTCCATTGAAAGGCCCATTTAGACCTGCTCGTCCGAAACCTCGACTAAAAGGACTGCAAAATAGTTTTAATCAAATTTTAGGAGTTTAAATAATTTATTAGGAGCTTTTCAACACAATTATATTGCAAAACCTCAATTTTATACTTTTTACTCAGTTAATATTCAAACAGGCCCATTGAAAGGCCCATTTAGACCTGCTCGTCTGAAACCTCTACAAAAAGGTTCGCAAAAATGTTTTATTCAAATATTAGGAGTTAAAATTATTAATTAGGAGCTTTTCAACACAATTATATTGCAAAACCTCCAATGCTGTACTTTTTACTCAGTTAAAATTCCAACGGGTCCATTAAAAGGCCCATTTAGACCTGCTCGTCCGAAACCTCTACAAAAAGGACCGCAAAAATGTTTTATTCAAATATTAGGAGTTCAAATAATTGATTAGGAGCTTTTGAACACAATTATCTTGCGAAACCTCAATTTCTGTACTTTTTACTCAGATAAAATACCAACGGGTCCATTGAAAGGCCCATTTCGACCCGCTCGTCCGAAACCTCTACAAAAAGGACTGCAAAATAAGTTTTAATCAAATTTTAGGAGTTCATGAAATTGATTAGGAGCTTTTCAACACAATTATATTGAAAAACCTCAATTTTATACTTCTTACTCAGTTAAAATTTCAACGGGTCCAATGAAAGGCCCTTTTAGACCCGCTCGTCCGAAACCTCTACAAAAAAGACCTCAAAAATGTTTTATTCAAATATTAGGAGTTCAAATAATTGATTAGGAGCTTTTCAACACAATTATATTGAAAAACCTCAATTGCTGTACTTTTTAGAGAGTTAAAATTCCAACGGGTCCATTGAAAGGCCCATTTAGACCTACTCGTCCGAAACCTCTACAAAAAGGACCGCAAAAATGTTTTATTCAAATATTAGGAGTTCAAATAATTGATTAGGAGCTTTTCAACTCAATTATATTGCGAAACCTCAATTTATGTACTTTCTACTCAGTTAAAATACCAACGGGTCCATTGAAAGGCCCATTTCGACCCGCTCGTCCGAAACCTCTACAAAAAGGACTACAAAATAAGTTTTAATCAAATTTTAGGAGTTCATGTGATTGATTAGGAGCTTTCCAACACAATTATATTGCAAAACCTCAATTTTTGTACTTTTTACTCAATTTAATTCCAACGGGTCCATTGAAGGGGCCCATTTAGACCTGCTCGTCCGAAACCTCTACAAAAAAGGACCGCAAAACAAGTTGTAATCAAATTTTAGGAGTTCAAATAATTGATTAGGAGCTTTTCAACACAATTATATTGCAAAAGCTAAATTTCTGTACTTTTTACTCAGTTAAAATTCCAACGGGTCCATTTTAAGGCCCATCTAGACTTGCTCGTCCGAAACCTCTACAAAAAGGACCACAAAACAAGTTTTAATCAAATTTTAGGAGTTCAAATAATTGATTAGGAGCTTTTCAACACAATTATATTGCAAAAGCTCAATTATATTGATTAGGAGTTTTAATCAAATTTAGACCTGCTCGTCCGAAACCTCTACAAAAAGGACCGCAAAAATGTTTTATTCAAATATTAGGAGTTCAAAAAATTGATTAGGAGCTTTTCAACACAATTATATTGTGAAACCTCAATTTCTGTACTTTTTACTCAGTTAAAATTCCAACGGGTCCATTGAAAGGCCCATTTAGACCTGCTCGTCTGAAACCTCTATAAAAAAGGACCGCGAAAATGTTTTATTCAAATATTAGGAGTTCAAATAATTGATTAGGAGCTTTTCAACCCAATTATATTGTGAAACCTCAATTTCTGTACTTTTTACTCAGTTGAAATACCAACGGATCCATTGAAAGGCCCATTTCGACCCACTCGTCCGAAACCTCTACAAAAAGGACTACAAAATAAGTTTTAATCAAATTTTAGGAGTTCATGTGATTGATTAGGAGCTTTTCAACACAATTATATTGCAAAACCTCAATTTTTGTACTTTTTACTCAATTTAATTCCAACGGGTCCATTGAAGGGCCCATTTAGACCTGCTCGTCCGAAACCTCAACAAAAAAGGACCGCAAAACAAGTTGTAATCAAATTTTAGGAGTTCAAATAATTGATTAGGAGCTTTTCAACACAATTATATTGCAAAACCTCAATTGCTGTACTTTTTACTCAGTTAAAATTCCAACGGGTCCATTGAAAGGCCCATTTAGACCTGCTCGTCCGAAACCTCTACAAAAAGGACCGCAAAAATGTTTTATTCAAATATTAGGAGTTCAAATAATTGATTAGGAGCTTTTCAACACAATTATCTTGCGAAACCTCAATTTCTGTACTTTTTACTCAGTTAAAATACCAACGGGTCCATTGAAAGGCCCATTTCGACCCGCTCGTCCGAAACCTCTACAAAAAGGACTGCAAAATATGTTTTAATCAAATTTTAGGAGTTCATGAAATTGATTAGGAGCTTTTCAACAGAATTATATTGCAAAACCTCAATTTTTGTACTTTTTACTCAATTTAATTCCAACGGGTCAATTGAAAGGCCCATTTAGACCTGCTTGTCCGAAACCTCTACAAAAAAGGACCGCAAAACAAGTTTTAATCAAATTTTAGGAGTTCAAATAATTGATTAGGAGCTTTTCAACACACTTATACTGCAAAACCTCAATTTCTGTACTTTTTACTCAGTTAAAATTCTAACGGTTCCATTGAAAGGCCCATTTAGACCTGCTCGTCCGAAACCTCGACAAAAAGGACTGCAAAATAGTTTTAATCAAATTTTAGGAGTTCAAATAATTTATTAGGAGCTTTTCAACACAATTATATTGCAAAATATCAATTTTATACTTTTTACTCAGTTAAAATTCAAACGGGCCCATTGAAAGGCCCATTTGACCTACTCGTCCGAAACCTCTACAAAAAGGTTCGCAAAAATTTTTTATTCAAATATTTGGAGTTCAAATAATTGATTAGGAGATTTTTAACACAATTATATTGCAAAACCTCAATTTATGTACTTTTTACTCAGTTAAATTTCCAACGGGTCCATTGAAAGGCCCATTTAGACCTGCTCGTACGAAACCTCTATAAAAAGGACCGCAAAAATGTTTTATTCAAATATTAGGAGTTCAAATAATTGATTAGGAGCTTTTTAAAACAATTATATTACGAAATCTCAATTTCTGTACTTTTTACTTAGTTAAAATGCCAACAGGTCCATTGAAAGGCCCATTTAGACCTGCTCGTCCGAAACCTCTACAAAAAGGACCGCAAAAATGTTTTATTCAAATATTAGGAGTTCAAATAATTGATTAGGAGCTTTTCAACACAGTTATATTGCGGAACCTCAATTTTATACTTTTTACTTAGTTAAAATATCAACGGGTCCATTGAAAGACCCATTTCGACCCGCTCGTCCGAAACCTCTACAAAAAGGACTGCAAAATAAGTTTTAATCAAATTTTAGGAGTTCATGTAATTGATTAGGAGCTTTTCAACACAATTATATTGCAAAACGTCAATTTTTGTACTTTTTACTCAATTTAATTGCAACGGGTCCATTGAAAGGCCCATTTAGACCTGCTCGTCCGAAACCTCTACAAAAAAGGACCGCAAAACAAGTTTTAATCAAATTTTAGGAGTTCAAATAATTGATTAAGAGCTTTTCAACACAATTACATTGCAAAAGCTAAATTTCTGTACTTTTTACTCAGTTAAAATTCCAACGGGTCCATTGTAAGGCCCATTTAGACCTGCTCGTCCGAAACGTATCAAAAAGGACTGCAAAAAAGGTTTTAATCAAATTTTAGGAGTTTATGTAATTGATTAGGAGCTTTTCAACACAATTATATTGAAAAACCTCAATTTTATACTTCTTACTCAGTTAAAATTTCAACGGGTCCAATGAAAGGCCCATTTAGAACCGCTCGTCCGAAACCTCTACAAAAAGGACCTCAAAAATGTTTTATTCAAATATTAGGAGTTCAAATAATTGATTAGGAGCTTTTCAACACAATTATATTGCAAAACCTCAATTGCTGTACTTTTTACTCAGTTAAAATTCCAACGGGTCCATTGAAAGGCCCATTTAGACCTGCTCGTCCGAAACCTCTACAAAAAGGACCGCAAAAATGTTTTATTCAAATATTAGGAGTTCAAATATTTGATTAGGAGCTTTTTAAAACAATTATATTGCGAAACCTCAATTTCTGTACTTTTTACTTAGTTAAAATGCCAACAGGTCCACTGAAAGGCCCATTTCGACCCGATCGTCCGAAACCACTACAAAAAGGATTGCAAAATAAGTTTTAATCATATTTTAGGAGTTCATGTAATTGATTAGGAGATTTTCAACACAATTATATTGCAAAACCTCAATTTTTGTACTTTTTACTCAGTTAAAATTCCAACGGGTCCATTGTAAGGCCCATTTAGACCTGCTCGTCCGAAACATATCAAAAAGGACTGCAAAAAAGGTTTTAATCAAATTTTAGGAGCTTTTCAACACAATTATATTGCAAAACCTCAATTTTATACTTTTCACTCAGTTAAAATTTCAACGGGTCCATTGAAAGGCCCATTTAGACCCGCTCGTCCGAAACCTCTACAAAAAGGACCGCAAAAATGTTTTATTCAAATATTAGGAGTTCAAATAATTGATTAGGAGCTTTTCAACACATTTATACTGCAAAACCTCAATTTCTGTACTTTTCACTCAGTTAAAATTCTAACGGGTCCATTGAAAGGCCCATTTAGACCTGCTCGTCCGAAACCTCGACAAAAAGGACTGCAAAATAGTTTTAATCAAATTTTAGGAGTTCAAATAATTTATTAGGAGCTTTTCAACATAATTATATTTAAAAACCTCAATTTTATACTTTTTACTTTGTTAAAATTCAAACGGGCCCATTGAAAGGCCCATTTAGACTTGCTCGTCCGAAACCTCTACAAAAAGGTTCGCAAAAATGTTTTATTCAAATATTAGGAGTTTAAATAATTGATTAGGAGTTTTTCAACACAATTATATTGCAAAACCTCAATTTCTGTACTTTTTACTCAGTTAAAATTCCAACGGGTCCATTGAAAGGCCCATTTAGACCTGCTCGTCTGAAACCTCTATAAAAAAGGACCGCGAATGTTTTAGTCAAATATTAGGAGTTCAAATAATTGATTAGGAGCTTTTCAACCCAATTATATTGTGAAACCTCAATTGCTGTACTTTTCACTCAGTTAAAATTCTAACGGGTCCATTGAAAGGCCCATTTAGACCTGCTCGTCCGAAACCTCGACAAAAAGGACTGCAAAATAGTTTTAATCAAATTTTAGGAGTTCAAATAATTTATTAGGAGCTTTTCAACACAATTATATTTAAAAACCTCAATTTTATACTTTTTACTTTGTTAAAATTCAAACGGGCCCATTGAAAGGCCCATTTAGACTTGCTCGTCCGAAACCTCTACAAAAAGGTTCGCAAAAATGTTTTATTCAAATATTAGGAGTTTAAATAATTGATTAGGAGTTTTTCAACACAATTATATTGCAAAACCTCAATTTCTGTACTTTTTACTCAGTTAAAATTCCAACGGGTCCATTGAAAGGCCCATTTAGACCTGCTCGTCTGAAACCTCTATAAAAAAGGACCGCGAAAATGTTTTATTCAAATATTAGGAGTTCAAATAATTGATTAGGAGCTTTTCAACCCAATTATATTGTGAAACCTCAATTGCTGTACTTTTTACTCAGTTAAAATTCTAACGGGTCCATTGAAAGGCCCATTTCGTCCCGCTCGTCCGAAACCTCTACAAAAAGGACTGCAAAATAAGTTTTAATCAAATTTCAGGAGTTCATGTAATTGATTAGGAACTTTTCAACACAATTATATTGCAAAACCTCAATTTTTGTAGTTTTTACTCAATTTAATTCCAACGGGTCCATTGAAGGGCCCATTTAGATCTGCTCGTCTGAAACCTCTACAAAAAAGGACCGCAAAACAAGTTTTAATCAAATTTTAGGAGTTCAAATAATTGATTAGGAGCTTTTCAACACAATTATATTGCAAAAGCTAAATATTTGTACTTTTTACTGAGTTAAAATTCCAACGGGTCCAATGTAAGGCCCATTTAGACCTGCTCGTCCGAAACGTATCAAAAAGGACTGCAAAAAAGGTTTTAATCAAATTTTAGGAGTTTATGTAATTGATTAGGAGCTTTTCAACACAATTATATTGCAAAACCTCAATTTTATACTTTTTACTCAGTTAAAATTTCAACGGGCCCATTGAAAGGCCCATTTAGACTTGCTCGTCCGAAACCTCTACAAAAAGGTTCGCAAAAATGTTTTATTCAAATATTAGGAGTTTAAATAATTGATTAGGAGTTTTTCAACACAATTATATTGCAAAACCTCAATTTATGTACTTTTTACTCAGTTAAAATTCCAACGGGTCCATTGAAAGGCCCATTTAGACCTGCTCGTCTGAAACCTCTATAAAAAAGGACCGCGAAAATGTTTTATTCAAATATTAGGAGTTCAAATAATTGATTAGGAGCTTTTCAACCCAATTATATTGTGAAACCTCAATTGCTGTACTTTTTACTCAGTTAAAATACCAACGGGTCCATTGAAAGGCCCATTTCGTCCCGCTCGTCCGAAACCTCTACAAAAAGGACTGCAAAATAAGTTTTAATCAAATTTCAGGAGTTCATGTAATTGATTAGGAACTTTTCAACACAATTATATTGCAAAACCTCAATTTTTGTAGTTTTTACTCAATTTAATTCCAACGGGTCCATTGAAGGGCCCATTTAGATCTGCTCGTCTGAAACCTCTACAAAAAAGGACCGCAAAACAAGTTTTAATCAAATTTTAGGAGTTCAAATAATTGATTAGGAGCTTTTCAACACAATTATATTGCAAAAGCTAAATATTTGTACTTTTTACTGAGTTAAAATTCCAACGGGTCCAATGTAAGGCCCATTTAGACCTGCTCGTCCGAAACGTATCAAAAAGGACTGCAAAAAGGTTTTAATCAAATTTTAGGAGTTTATGTAATTGATTAGGAGCTTTTCAACACAATTATATTGCAAAACCTCAATTTTATACTTTTTACTCAGTTAAAATTTCAACGGGTCTATTGAAAGGCCCATTTAGACCCGCTCGTCCGAAACCTCTACAAAAAAGACCGCAAAAATGTTTTATTCAAATATTAGGAGTTCAAATTATTGATTAGGAAATTTTCAACACAATTATATTGCAAAACCTCAATTTATGTACTTTTTACTCAGTTAAAATTCCAACGGGTCCATTGAAAGGCCCATTTAGACCTGCTCGTATGAAACCTCTATAAAAAGGACCGCAAAAATGTTTTATTCAAATATTAGGAGTTCAAATAATTTATTTGGAGCTTTTCAACACAATTATATTGCGAAACCTCAATTTCTGTACTTTTTACTCAGTTAAAATACCAACGGGTCCATTGAAAGGCCCATTTCGACCCGCTCGTCCGAAACCTCTACAAAAAGGACTGCAAAATAAGTTTTAATCATATTTTAGGAGTTCATTTAATTGATTAGGAGCTTTTCAACACAATTATATTGCAAAACCTCAATTTTTGTACTTTTTACTCAATTTAATTCCAACGGGTCCATTGAAAGGCCCATTTAGACCTGCTCGTCTGAAACCTCTACAAAAAAGGACCGCAAAACAAGTTTTAATCAAATTTTAGGAGTTCAAATAATTGATTAGGAGCTTTTCAACACAATTATATTGCAAAAGCTAAATATTTGTACTTTTTACTCAGTTAAAATTCCAACGGGTCCATTGTAAGGCCCATTTAGACCTGCTCGTCCGAAACGTATCAAAAAAGACTGCAAAAAATGTTTTAATCAAATTTTAGGAGTTTATGTAATTGATTAGGAGCTCTTCAACACAATTATATTGCAAAACCTCAATTTTAAACTTTTTACTAAGTTAAAATTTCAACGGGTCCATTGAAAGGCCCATTTAGACCCGCTCGTCCGAAACCTCTACAAAAAGGACTGCAAAAATGTTTTATTCAAATATTAGGAGTTCAAATAATTGATTAGGAGCTTTTCAACACATTTATACTGCAAAACCTCAATTGCTGTACTTTTTACTCAGTTAAAATTCTAACGGGTCCATTGAAAGGCCCATTCAGACCTGCTTGTCCGAAACCTCTACAAAAAGGACCGCAAAAATGTTTTATTCAAATATTAGGAATTCAAATAATTGATTAGGAGCTTTTCAACACAGTTATATTGCAAAACCTCAATTTTATACTTTTTACTCAGTTAAAATACCAATGGGTCCATTGAAAGGCCCATTTAGACCTGCTCGTCCGAAACCTCTATAAAAAGGACTGCAAAATAAGTTTTAATCAAATTTTAGGAGTTCATGTAATTGATTAGGAGCTTTTCAACACAATTATATTGCAAAACCTCAATTTTTGTACTTTTTACTCAATTTAATTCAAACGGGTCCATTGAAAGGCCCATTTAGACCTGCTCGTCCGAAACCTCTACAAAAAAGGATCGCAAAACAAGTTTTAATCATATTTTAGGAGTTCAAATAATTGAAAGGCCCATTTAGACCTGCTCGTCCGAAACCTCTACAAAAAAGTTCGCAAAAATGTTTTATTCAAATATTAGGAGTTCAAATAATTGATTAGGAGCTTTTCAACACATTTATACTGCAAAACCTCAATTTCTGTACTTTTTACTCAGTTAAAATTCTAATGGGTCCATTGAAAGGCCCATTTAGACCTGCTCGTCTGAAACCTCGACAAAACGGAATGCAAAATAGTTTTAATAAAATTTTAGGAGTTCAAATAATTTATTAGGAGCTTTTCAACACAATTATATTGAAAAGCCTCAATTTTATACTTTTTACTCAGTTAAAATTCAAACGGGCCCATTGAAAGGCCCATTTAGACATGCTCGTCCGAAACCTCTACAAAAAGGTTCGCAAAAATGTTTTATTTAAATATTAGGAGTTAAAATAATTGATTAGGAGCTTTTCAACACAAGTATATTGCAAAACCTCAATTGCTGTACTTTTTACTCAGTTAAAATTCCAACGGGTCCATTGAAAGGCCCATTTAGACCTGCTCGTCCGAAACCTCTATAAAAAGGACCGCAAAATAGTTTTATTCAAATATTAGGAGTTCAAATAATTGATTAGGAGCTTTTCAACACAATTATATTGCAAAACCTCAATTTCTATACTTTTTACTCAGTTAAAATTTCAACGGGTCCATTGAAAGGCCCATTTAGACATGCTCGTCCGAAACCTCTACAAACAGGACTGCAAAAATGTTTTATTCAAATATTAGGAGTTCAAATAATTGATTAGGAGCTTTTCAACACATTTATATTGCAAAACCTCAATTTCTGAACTTTTTACACAGTTAAAATTCTAACGGGTCCATTGAAAGGCCCAATTAGAACTGCTCGTCTGAAACCTCGACAAAAAGGACCGCAAAATAGTTTTAATCAAATTTTAGGAGTTCAAATAGATGATTAGGAACTTTTCAACACAATTATATTGAAAAACCACAATTTTATAATTTTTACTCAGTTAAAATTTAAACGGGCCCACTCAAAGGCGCATTTAGACCTGCTCGTCCGAAACCTCTACAAAAAGGACCGCAAAAATGTTTTATTCAAATATTAGGAGTTCAAATAATTGATTAGGAGCTTTTCAACACAATTATATTGCAAAACCTCAATTTCTGTACTTTTTACTCAGTTAAAATTCCAACGGGTCCATTGAAAGGCCCATTTAGACCTGCTCGTCCGAAACCTCTACAAAAAAGGACCGCAAAAATCTTTTATTCAAATATTAGGAGTTCAAATACTTGATTAGGAGCTTTTCAACCCAATTATATTGCGAAATCTCAATTTTTGTACTTTTTACTCAGTTAAAATACCAACGGGTCCATTAAAAGGCCCATTTCGACCCGCTCGTCCGAAACCTCTACATTAAGGACTGCAAAATAGGTTTTAATCAAAATTTAGGAGTTTATGTAATAGATTAGGAGCTTTTCAACACAATTATATTGCAAATTCTCAATTTCTATACTTTTTACTCAGTTAAAATTCTAACGGGTCCATTGAAAGGCCCATTTAGAACTGCTCGTCCGAAACCTCGATAAAAAGGACCGCAAAATAGTTTTAATCAAATTTTAGGAGTTCAAATAATTGATTAGGAACTCTTCAACACAATTATATTGAAAACCCTCAATTTTATACTCTTTACTCAGTTAAAATTTAAACGGGCCCATTGAAAGGCCCATTTAGACCTGCTCGTCCGAAACCCTCGACAAAAAGGTTCACAAAAATGTTTTATTCAAATATTAGGAGTTCAAATATTTGATTAGGAGCTTTTCAACACAATTATATTGCAAAACCTCAATTTCTGTACTTTTTACTCAGTTAAAATTCCAACGGGTCAATTGAAAGGCCCATTTAGACCTGCTCGTCCGAAACCTCAACGAAAAGGACCACAAAAATGTTTTATCCAAATATTAGGAATTCAAATAATTGATTAGGAGCTTTTCAACACAATTATATTGCGAAACCTCAATTTCTGTACTTTTTACTCAGTTAAAATACCAACGGGTCCATTAAAAGGCCCATTTCGACCCGCTCGTCCGAAACCTCTATATTAAGTACTGCAAAACAAGTTTTAATCAAAATTTAAGAGTTTATGTAATAGATTAGGAGCTTTTTAACACAATTATATTGCAAAACCTCAATTTCTATACTTTTTACTTAGTTAAAATTCCAACGGGCCCATTGAAAGGCCCATTTAGACCTGCTCGTCCGAAACCTCTACAAAAAGGACCACAAAAATGTTTTATTCAAATATTAGGAGTTCAAATAATTTATTAGGAGCTTTTCAACATAATTATATTGCAAAACCTCAATTTCTGTACTTTTTACTCAGTTAAAATTCCAACGGGTCCATCGAAAGGCTCATTTAGACCTGCTCGTCCGAAACCTCTACAAAAAGGACCGCAAAAATGTTTTATTCAAATATTAGGAGTTCAAAAAATTGATTAGGAGCTTTTCAACACAATTATATTGCGAAACCTCAATTTCTGTACTTTTTACTCAATTAAAATACCAACGGGTCCATTTCGACCCGCTCGTTAGAAACCTCTAAAAAAGGACCGCAAAACAAGTTTTAATCAAATTTTAGGACTTCATGTAATTGATTAGGAGCTTTTCAACACAATTATATTGCAAAACCTCAATTTCTGTACTTTTTACTCGGTTAAAATTCCAATCCGAAGGTCTGCACCTTTGGATGGCGGGTAGGACGGGGTGCACTACCCACAGGTGACCGACTTGCGACTATTGGATTGGGCACCGGCATGTGTCCGTTTTGCCCCTCGATTCTCGAATCTGCACTTCATGCTTTCAGGGACTGTCCAGGCGCTGCTGAGACACTTCGCCTTGCAGGTTTCCCGAGCGCACTTCGTGATAGCAGCGAAACCTCGATATCACTTTGGCTGGAACAAGGAGCTAGGCTCCTCTCTTGCGCACAGTTTGATCTCCTCCTAACTACATTGTGGAATCTTTGGAATAGGAGGAATGAGTGGGTCCATTCTCAGCGTTTACAGCCCCCTTGGCTCACCCTGATGAACTCACAGGATCTACTTCGCGACTACCTATCGGCCAAAGCAGACATTCCCACGACGAGGCAGCAGACGACGACAGCACTTGCCCCACCTATATGGAGGCCGCCGCCGGCTGGATCAATCAAAATCAATGTTGATGGTGCTTTTCACCCCTCTACAGGATCGGCTGGAATTGGCATCATGGCTCGTGATGCTGCTGGTGCTATCCTGCTTGGACGAGCTGTTTTGTAACGCCCCGGTTTTGGGCATAAGAGTTTTGGGCGTTGACCGGTTGGTCAAAGTGCTGTTCGAATCTAAAGAGGTGAAATTAGGAAAGCCTAGTTCGGGTTGCATTAAAAATATGGAAAAATGTTCTAAAATCATCTTTTAATATAATTAAGTGAACTGTGAAATCAATTTTGGAAAATGAGTTTTGGAAGTGTGACATTTTGGCTAGTGACCAAAATGTAATTTTCGCAAGTTTGGTGACTGTTTTATAAAGGGTTGAAACTTTGAATCTTTAAGGAGCTATTTACCCAAAGGGAGTTTCTCCAGATTTTTCTAAGATATTTTAAGTCTAAATTCTGATTTTAAAGGATATTAAAAGTGGAGGGAAGCCATTTGGCTATTTTTGGATTTTGTAACCAACTTTGCTAAATTTTCTTTCTCTCATTTTCTCTCAACCCAAACACTTCTTTTCCAGAGAAATTGTTCTGATTTCTTCACCTAAATCCCTCCTTTCAGCTCTCATTTGATTCCAAATCATTGTATCTTCAAAACCTCTTCAATTGCTAATTGTTTCAACAAGGATTTTGATTGCAAAAAGAGGAGAAACTCAAGTTTGGAGGTAAGAACGTCCTTCTCCTCTAAACTATCAGTTCTTTACTGAAATTCCTAAGTTTTCAATCCTTAATTGATGTTTAATTAAAGGTTTTTAAGTGGTGAAATGGATCTTGGCTTATAATGCAAGATTTTGATGATTTTTGATGATTTTCGTTAGATCTGATTAATCTGTGATTTGAGATGTGTTTTTGATGTTAAATGAACTCTAAATTGATAAGGAATTGAGTTTTGATTGATGCAATCCCGGATAGGTTGAGTTTCCTAAGTTTAGCTTGTGTTTCAAGGTTGTTTTTAAGGTGACCTTGGTGATCTGATGTTGCTGGAGGTATAAGGATGTTAATAGGTTGTTTTTAGATGTGTTATGATGTTTATGGAAGTGTGGTTTTGCTGGTTTATGGCTGGGCATGGTTTAGAAGTGGTTTGGATGCATTTTCGGTTGTGTTTGGTGGCCGAAAATGGAGGTTGGATGAGAGCAGCGAGTTTAGGTGCTTTCATTGAAGCAATTAATGCATGATGATGCATTAATCCTCTGCTTTGATGTGTTGAAACAGGGGAGGCATCTTTGGATCCAAGAGTTGTTGATCCGGAAGCTTGATTTGGTGCTTTGGCTTGAAGCAAAGTGGAAATCGGTGAGTGAAGTTGGGTTTTCAGCTTTTAAACCAAGGTTTGAAGGTTTTGGGAGCTTAGTTTAAGTCTAAACAACTTTGCTAAGCTCAAGTGTAAGTTTTCGGAATTTCTCTCTAGTGGTGGCCATGATTTTGTTGTGATGCAAAATGGTTATTTGCATGTTTTAATTACTGTTTTGAAAGCATGTTTTAGCATGGTTTTTGCTGATGTTGTAAGCCATATGTTGAAGGTAACTCTAGGTAGGAGTTCCTTGATTTTGTACATTGAAATAATGTGGTTTGATGCTTTGAAATGCATGATGAAAATGGCTTGGTTTAATGCTTTAAAACAGTGGATTAAATGATGAAAATGATGTATATTGGCAAGTGATGTTTTGAAAAGGTTAAGGTCACTAAGGTGGTTAAAAGTCCTTGAGTGAGCCTTGTTACTTAAGAACATCATGGTGGTTAAAAGTCCTTGGATGATTCTTGTTGCGGACACTAAGGTGGTTAAAAGTCCTTAGGTGATCCTTTCCATGGTGTTTAAAAGTCCATGGGGCCATGGTGTTTAAAAGTCCATGGGGCCAAGGTGTTTAAAAGTCCTTGGGGCCAAGGTGTTTAAAAGTCCTTGGGGTGATTCAAGCAATGGACACAAAGGTGGTTAAAAGTCCTTGTGTGGTCCTCATTCATGGTGTTTAAAAGTCCATGGCCAAGGTGTTTAAAAGTCCTTGGGGCCAAGGTGTTTAAAAGTCCTTGGGAAGTTGATGAACTTGTTTTAAGAATGGAATTTATCACTTGAGCCAATATGACATGTTATGTTTATGATGAAGCATGAGATTGCTTGTTTAAAGTATGCTTTTGAGCATGTGCAAAGGTTGATTTAAAGCATGTTTTGTAAATGGTTTTAATTGCATTATTGAATGGTTTTTAAGAGCATTCCTCACTAAGCTTTTGCTTACGCTCTCTTCGTTTTCTTAATTCAATAATGCAGAGCATTAAAGAACCTTGAGGGCAGCAAGGAGGGCAAGCAATCAAGTACAAGTAAAGCTCAATGTATGGAAGGTTTTTGTTAAACATTTTAGCTTTTGGGTGATTTGGCAATGGGGGACCAATGTGTATGTTTTGGGAGGTGTTTGGAACTCCCTAAGTATGTTGAATGATATTAAGATTGATGGTTTTCGAATTGGATCATTACATGCTTGTTTTGAAAGTTTTGTGCTTGAGTAGCTAGCTTGTGTAGGAAGCATGCCTATAGAATTGGGGCTTTTTGGATATGATGTTGTTCTGATGATTTGTTGGTGCTTGCAAGTCATATATATGTTGAATTGCATGCTGGTAAAGTTTGGTAGCATTTGGAGCATGTTTGAATGATTAATTGCATGTTTTGGAATGCATTTTGCTGCAATCTGTGCAGGCGTTTCGGAACAGTGTGCACCGTTTCGGAACGGGTGCCTTGCATGAACCCAGGCGTCCGAAACGGTATGCACCGTTTCGAAACGGTTTGGCCTCTGCCAAGGCCATGTTTCGGAACCCGTTGCGGAACGGCCCGTGTTTCGGAACGGGGTCTACCTGTTTCGGAACGGTCGACCGTTGGGGGCTGACATTGGCAGTTTTATGTTTTGAATTGTTTGCGTTTTGGTCCCGAAACTTGTTTGTTCAATTGTATGAGCTTGGGAAGTCCTTTTGAGCTGAAATTTCACAGAGAAGCATGAAACCTGATTAATTTCAAGTTGGTAACTTTAATTTGGGTTAAGTCCTTTTAATTATCAGAAATTACAATTTGGTCCCTAAAGTTGTAATTTGTTCAATTGGGTCCCTGTTTGAACTCTGATGTTTGTGATCTTTGAGTATGATGTTTGTGTGATCACAATTAGGACTAATGTGCATCTAGACAAGATTAAAAAGAAAAAAAAGGGTCGTTAATCAAGGTTGACTTTCGGGTTGACTTTGGTTTTCCCCGTGTGACTTTCTTAATTTGGGTCAACCGTCTAGGCCGGGTTAAGGGGGTTACATTTGGTGGTATCAGAGCTGAGTTCTCGAGTAATTGGGAATGAATGTATGCATGATTGAAGTATGCTTGGCTTGTATGCTTGTTGTATGAAAGCATGTTCAGTGGCTTGAGATGTTGATGCAATTGAGATGTATGCTGTGATGTTGCATGTTGAGGGTACCCATTGCCAAACAAAAGCTAATGAAATGATGTTGATTTTGAATGAAATTGAGCTTGAATACTTGGATTGCTTACCTTGCTGGGCCTGACTTGTTTTATTTTGCATTGTGATTGCATGGTAAAAGTATGGCACCACGTAGAGAGTTAAGAGGTAGTGTGCGAGCTACGGCTCCCAATGAGAACGAGAATGAAGAGAACACGGGTAGTGCAGTGTTACCCCCTCCTCCGCCTGGTGGTGGTGCTGGAGGTGAGCGAGCTGAAGCTGCAGCTGGTGCTAGAGCTGCTGGACCAGAGGTTGGCCAGGGGCAAGCTATGCCTGATATGTCTATGCTGGTACAAGCTATTGCGGGTGCTTTTCGAGCAGCAGTAGCTGGAGCTCAAGGAGCTGGGCATCAGGGAGATGCTGGAGTTAGACTACCTTTGGAGCGTCTGCGCAGTCTTGGTGGGACTGAGTTCAGAGGTATGTCTGCTGAGAGTTCGGAAGCTTGGTTAGAGAGTACCAAGCGTATCTTGGGTCAGATGAGCTGCACGGATGTGCAAAAGTTGGGATGTGTTGTGTCCTTGCTGCAGGACGATGCGTATACATGGTGGACGACCACCATAGCTGGGATGGCTGAAGCTGATGTTACTTGGACATTCTTTCAGAATGCGTTCAAGAGGAGATATCTAGGAGTGAGATATCTTGATGAGAAAAAGCGTGAATTCATGTCTCTTACCCAAGGGAGCATGAGTGTGGCTGAGTATGAAGTTCAGTTTGTGCGACTCAGTCAGTATGCACCGGAGCTGATACCTGATGAGAGGGAGAGGTGTGAAAGGTTCCGTTATGGTTTGGTGACGGAAGTAAAGACATATATGTTGGCTGCTGAGTATAATGATTTTGATGTGTTGGTTGACCGATCCAAGGACATTGAGATGAACTTGGGTTTAGCTGCGAAAGGTGCTGGAGCGAGTTCTGGCAAGAGAGCTGCTGAGTATAGTTCCGGAGGTGGACGGAACAAGAGGGGACGTGATCAGAAGTATCAGTCCTCAGCCAAGAGAGGTGGTGGTGCACCTGCTAGAGGTGGTTATGCTAGAGCTGATCCTAGTGCTTGCTGGATCTGTGGTTCGCGTGGTCACATGAAGCGTGACTGTCCTCGTGCTGTGAGGGAGGTGCAAGCTCCTGTTGCGGCAGCTGGTAATGGATGCTGGAATTGTGGTTCTGTAGACCATCTGAGGCGAGATTGTCCGAGGTTGGCTGGTGGCCAAGAGCGTGCTCCTGTTGTTGCTGCACCGCAGAGAGGTCGTGGGCGCGGCCGTGGTAATTTCCAGAGGAGAGAGGAAGGTGGTCGCGGAGTAGCTCATGTTGTGGCTATTCAGCCTGAGGGTGGAGGCCAAGCTAGGGTGTATGCTCAGCGCGAGGGAAGGAATGATGCAGATGTGATTGCAGGTACCTTTACTTTGCAATCCTTGTCATTGCTTTCTTTGATTGATTCTGGATCTACGCATTCATACATTTTGCGTGAGCATGCTGAATTGCTTGGTTTGCCTGTTGAGTCTTTGGATGTTGGTGTTCGTGTCACTAGTTCTTTTGGTGAAACTGTTGTGACTCGGAAGCTTTATAGAAGGTGTCCCTTGGTTGTTCAAGAACATGTCTTTCATGTTGATCTTATGGAGTTGCCTTTCTATGGTTTTGATGTGATCCTTGGTATGGATTGGCTTGCTGAGCATCGTGCTGTTGTGGATTGTGAGAATAAGCGTGTTTCGCTTAAGCTTGCGGATGATTATGAAGTTGTTGTGGTTGGTGAGAATGTGAAGTTTCTTGCTAATGTGGTGTCTACCTTGGAGGCGAGTAGGATGCTGAGGTAGGGTTGCGAAGCTTATCTCGCTTTTGTGATGAATCCTAGCTCTAAGGAGTTGAGGGTGCAAGATATCAAGGTTGTGAAGGAGTTTCCTGGTGTTTTTCCTGAGGAGTTGCCTGGTTTACCTCCTAATCGCGAGGTGGAGTTTGGAATTGAGTTGTATGAGAATACAACTCCTGTGTCCATTACTCCCTATAGAATGGCACCTAAGGAGCTGAAGACGCAGTTGCAAGAGCTGCTAGATCGTGGTTTCATCCGGCCGAGTGTGTCGCCTTGGGGAGCATCAGTCTTGTTTGTGAAGAAGAAAGATGGCACTATGAGGATGTGCATTGATTACCGTCAGCTGAACAAGTTGACTATCAAGAATCGGTATCCTTTGCCGAGGATTGATGATCTCTTTGATCAATTCCGGGGAGCTGAAGTGTTCTCTAAGATTGACTTGAGGTCAGGGTATTATCAGTTGAAGGTGAAGGATGTGGATGTGCCTAAGACAGCTTTCAGGACAAGGTATGGGCATTATGAGTTCCTTGTGATGCCGTTTGGTTTGACAAATGCTCCTGCTGCTTTCATGGACATGATGAATCGTGTGTTTCATGAATACCTGGACAAGTTCGTTGTGGTGTTCATTGATGATATCCTCGTGCACTCGCGTACTGAGGAAGAGCACGATGAGCATTTGAGGATTGTTTTGCAAGCCTTGTTGGAGAATCAGCTTTATGTTAAGCTGAGCAAGTGTGAGTTCTGGCTTAAGGAGGTGGTGTTTCTTGGGCATGTGGTTTCAGCTGAGGGGATTCGTGTTGATCCTCAGAAGATTGAGGCGGTGATGAACTGGAAAGTTCCTAAGTCTGTTCATGAGGTCCGTAGTTTCCTTGGTTTGGCGGGATACTACCGGAGGTTTGTGGATGGTTTTTCCAAAATTGCTGCTCCTTTGACGAAGCTGTTGCAGAAGGATGTTAAGTATGAGTGGACGGAAGCGAGACAGCAGGCTTTTGAGAAGCTTAAGGCGGCTTTGACGCGAGCTCCTATCTTGATTCAGCCTGAATCAGGGAAAGAGTTTGTGGTCTATAGTGATGCATCCTATGTTGGTTTGGGATGTGTGCTGATGCAAGAGGGTAAGGTTGTGGCTTATGCGTCGCGGCAGTTGAAGGTGCATGAGCGCAACTATCCTACGCATGACATTGAGCTGGCTGCAGTGGTGTTTGCTCTGAAGATCTGGAGGCATTATCTGTATGGTGAGAAGTGTACTGTGTACACGGATCACAAGAGTTTGAGGTATCTGATGTCTCAGAAGGAGGTGAATCTTAGACAGCGGCGTTGGTTGGAGTTGCTCAAGGATTATGATCTGACGATTGAGTATCACCCTAGAAAGGCTAATGTTGTTGTGGATGCCTTGAGTAGGAAGGTAGCTGTTGAGCTGAGAGCTATGTTTGCTAGCTTGAGCATATCGCGAGATGGTGGTCTTGTTGCTGAGTTGCAAGTGAAGCCATCTTTGGTTCAGTTGATCAAAGAAAAGCAGTTGTTGGATGATTCCTTGGTGTCTCATGTTCAGGATATCGCGGAGGGTAGACCTTCAGATTTCTGCTTTAATGAGGATGGTGTGTTGTGTTTTGGTAGTCGGATAGTAGTGCCTGCTGATGCTGAGTTGAGGCGTGCTATTCTGACTGAAGGTCATAGTAGTCCTTTTGCTATGCACCCTGGTAGTACTAAGATGTACCGTGATCTTCGTGATGAGTACTATTGGGTGGGTTTGAAGAAGGATGTTGCAGAGTTTGTGAGCAAGTGTTTGGTGTGTCAGCGAGTTAAGGCTGAACATCAGGTTCCTTCTGGTTTGTTGCAACCGTTGAAATCCCTGAATGGAAGTGGGAGAGGGTTACCATGGATTTTGTATCTGGTTTGCCTTTGTCTCCTTCGAAGAAGAATTCTGTTTGGGTGATTGTGGATCGCTTGACGAAGTGTGCGCATTTCTTGCCTGTGCATACTACGTTTTCTTTGGATAAGCTGGCAGAGCTGTACATTGCTGAGATTGTGAGGCTGCATGGTGTGCCTAAGTCGATTGTGTCGGATAGGGATCCGAGGTTCACATCGCGTTTCTGGCAGTGTTTGCATCAAGCCCTGGGTACAAGGTTGCATTTCAGTACATCCTATCATCCTCAGTCGGATGGTCAGTCTGAGCGGGTTATCCAGATTTTGGAGGATATGTTGAGGTGCTGCGTGATTGAGTTCCAAGGTTCTTGGGAGAAGCATCTGCCTTTGGTTGAGTTCGCTTATAACAATAGTTATCAGGCGAGTATACAGATGGCACCTTATGAGGCTCTGTATGGGAGGAAGTGTAGGACTCCTCTTTGTTGGGCTGAAACTGGTCAAAAGTTGGTTTCGATGCCGGCTTTGTTGAAAGGGACCACCGAGAAGGTGAAGCTCATTTGTGAGAGGTTGAAGGCTGCCTCTGATCGGCAAAAGTCTTACGCGGATTTGAAGCGTAAGGAGATAGAGTATGCGGTGGGTGACCGTGTGTTCTTGAAGGTTTCGCCTTGGAAGAAGGTGATGAGGTTTGGCCGGAAGGGTAAGTTGAGCCCTCGGTACATTGGACCATATGAGGTGGTTGAGCGTGTGGGTCCTGTTGCGTATCGGCTGAGGTTACCTCAGGAGTTGGAGAAGATTCATGATGTGTTCCATGTTTCTATGCTCCGGAAGTATAGATCTGATCCTTCGCATGTGATGCCTGTGGAGGAAGTGGTTTTGAATCCGGATTTGACCTATGATGAGGAACCGGTGAAGGTTCTGGATTTGGATAGCAAGGTTCTTCGTGGCAAGACCATTGAGTTGGTGAAGGTGCTGTGGAAGCATCGAGGTGTTGAGGAAGCCACGTGGGAGCGGAAGGAAGACATGCTGAAGCAGTTTCCTTATCTCTTTCCTTCAGGTAAATTTCGAGGACGAAATTTCTTAAGGGGGGGAGAGTTGTAACGCCCCGGTTTTGGGCATAGGAGTTTTGGGCGTTGACCGGTTGGTCAAAGTGCTGTTCGAATCTAAAGAGGTGAAATTAGGAAAGCCTAGTTCGGGTTGCATTAAAAATATGGAAAAATGTTCTAAAATCATCTTTTAATATAATTAAGTGAACTGTGAAATCAATTTTGGAAAATGAGTTTTGGAAGTGTGACATTTTGGCTAGTGACCAAAATGTAATTTTCGCAAGTTTGGTGACTGTTTTATAAAGGGTTGAAACTTTGAATCTTTAAGGAGCTATTTACCCAAAGGGAGTTTCTCCAGATTTTTCTAAGATATTTTAAGTCTAAATTCTGATTTTAAAGGATATTAAAAGTGGAGGGAAGCCATTTGGCTATTTTTGGATTTTGTAACAAACTTTGCTAAATTTTCTTTCTCTCATTTTCTCTCAACCCAAACACTTCTTTTCCAGAGAAATTGTTCTGATTTCTTCACCTAAATCCCTCCTTTCAACTCTCATTTGATTCCAAATCATTGTATCTTCAAAACCTCTTCAATTGCTAATTGTTTCAACAAGGATTTTGATTGCAAAAAGAGGAGAAACTCAAGTTTGGAGGTAAGAACGTCCTTCTCCTCTAAACTATCAGTTCTTTACTGAAATTCCTAAGTTTTCAATCCTTAATTGATGTTTAATTAAAGGTTTTTAAGTGGTGAAATGGATCTTGGCTTATAATGCAAGATTTTGATGATTTTTGATGATTTTCGTTAGATCTTATTAATCTGTGATTTGAGATGTGTTTTTGATGTTAAATGAACTCTAAATTGATAAGGAATTTAGTTTTGATTGATGCAATCCCGGATAGGTTGAGTTTCCTAAGTTTAGCTTGTGTTTCAAGGTTGTTTTTGAGGTGATCTTGGTGATCTGATGTTGCTGGAGGTATAAGGATGTTAATAGGTTGTTTTTAGATGTGTTATGATGTTTATGGAAGTGTGGTTTTGCTGGTTTATGGCCGGGCATGGTTTAGAAGTGGTTTGGATGCATTTTCGGTTGTGTTTGGTGGCCGAAAATGGAGGTTGGATGAGAGCAGCGAGTTTAGGTGCTTTCATTGAAGCAATTAATGCATGATGATGCATTAATCCTCTGCTTTGATGTGTTGAAACAGGGGAGGCATCTTTGGATCCAAGAGTTGTTGATCCGGAAGCTTGATTTGGTGCTTTGGCTTGAAGCAAAGTGGAAATCGGTGAGTGAAGTTGGGTTTTCAGCTTTTAAACCAAGGTTTGAAGGTTTTGGGAGCTTAGTTTAAGTCTAAACAACTTTGCTAAGCTCAAGTGTAAGTTTTCGGAATTTCTCTCTAGTGGTGGCCATGATTTTGTTGTGATGCAAAATGGTTATTTGCATGTTTTAATTACTGTTTTGAAAGCATGTTTTAGCATGGTTTTTGCTGATGTTGTAAGCCATATGTTGAAGGTAACTCTAGGTAGGAGTTCCTTGATTTTGTACATTGAAATAATGTGGTTTGATGCTTTGAAATGCATGATGAAAATGGCTTGGTTTAATGCTTTAAAACAGTGGATTAAATGATGAAAATGATGTATATTGGCAAGTGATGTTTTGAAAAGGTTAAGGTCACTAAGGTGGTTAAAAGTCCTTGAGTGAGCCTTGTTACTTAAGAACATCAAGGTGGTTAAAAGTCCTTGGATGATTCTTGTTGCGGACACTAAGGTGGTTAAAAGTCCTTAGGTGATCCTTTCCATGGTGTTTAAAAGTCCATGGGGCCATGGTGTTTAAAAGTCCATGGGGCCAAGGTGTTTAAAAGTCCTTGGGGCCAAGGTGTTTAAAAGTCCTTGGGGTGATTCAAGCAATGGACACAAAGGTGGTTAAAAGTCCTTGTGTGGTCCTCATTCATGGTGTTTAAAAGTCCATGGCCAAGGTGTTTAAAAGTCCTTGGGGCCAAGGTGTTTAAAAGTCCTTGGGAAGTTGATGAACTTGTTTTAAGAATGGAATTTATCACTTGAGCCAATATGACATGTTATGTTTATGATGAAGCATGAGATTGCTTGTTTAAAGTATGCTTTTGAGCATGTGCAAAGGTTGATTTAAAGCATGTTTTGTAAATGGTTTTAATTGCATTAATGAATGGTTTTTAAGAGCATTCCTCACTAAGCTTTTGCTTACGCTCTCTTCATTTTCTTAATTCAATAATGCAGAGCATTAAAGAACCATGAGGGCAGCAAGGAGGGCAAGCAATCAAGTACAAGTAAAGCTCAATGTATGGAAGGTTTTTGTTAAACATTTTAGCTTTTGGGTGATTTGGCAATGGGGGACCAATGTGTATGTTTTGGGAGGTGTTTGGAACTCCCTAAGTATGTTGAATGATGTTAAGATTGCTGGTTTTCGAATTGGATCATTACATGCTTGTTTTGAAAGTTTTGTGCTTGAGTAGCTAGCTTGTGTAGGAAGCATGCCTATAGAATTGGGGCTTTTTGCATATGATGTTGTTCTGATGATTTGTTGGTGCTTGCAAGTCATATATATGTTGAATTGCATGCTGGTAAAGTTTGGTAGCATTTGGAGCATGTTTGAATGATTAATTGCATGTTTTGGAATGCATTTTGCTGCAATCTGTGCAGGCGTTTCGGAACAGTGTGCACCGTTTCAGAACGGGTGCCTTGCATGAACCCAGGCGTCCGAAACGGTATGCACCGTTTCGAAACGGTTTGGCCTCTGCCAAGGCCATGTTTCGGAACCCGTTGAGGAACGGCCCGTGTTTCGGAACGGGGTCTACCTGTTTCGGAACGGTCGACCGTTGGGGGCTGACATTGGCAGTTTTATGTTTTGAATTGTTTGCGTTTTGGTCCCGAAACTTGTTTGTTCAATTGTATGAGCTTGGGAAGTCCTTTTGAGCTGAAATTTCACAGAGAAGCATGAAACCTGATTAATTTCAAGTTGGTAACTTTAATTTGGGTTAAGTCCTTTTAATTATCAGAAATTACAATTTGGTCCCTAAAGTTGTAATTTGTTCAATTGGGTCCCTGTTTGATCTCTGATGTTTGTGATCTTTGAGTATGATGTTTGTGTGATCACAATTAGGACTAATGTGCATCTAGACAAGATTAAAAAGAAAAAAAAGGGTCGTTAATCAAGGTTGACTTTCGGGTTGACTTTGGTTTTCCCCGTGTGACTTTCTTAATTCGGGTCAACCGTCTAGGCCGGGTTAAGGGGGTTACATGTTTACTTGGACACTATTGCAGATTCTACGTCGGCGGAGCTAAAGGCGATCTCGGATGGTGTCCAACTAGGTGTGGAGGCGGGTTGGACAGGGTTTCTTCTTGAATCGGATGCGGCCCTGCTGATCAATCGGCTGTGTAGAGCAGGCGAGGATGCCTCCACTCTTCGGCGACAGTTGCAGGATACTAGATCTTTCATTGACACTGTATCAGGTCTTAGCTTACATTATATACCGCGTGGAGCTAACATTTTAGCTCATTCTGTAGCCAACTGGGCTCTTCATTTTCATTCATCCATGTATTTTGGGTCGGGCTTGCCCGATGCTTTATGAACTTTTGTACCGGTTGTTAACCAACCACCTTGATTTATAATATATTTTGGGCAATCTTTTACCCTCCTAGGGCCTTGCTGGGCTAGCCCAGTAAGGATTAGTGGGGTTTTTAATGAGGCCCTTTCTTCAAAAAAATTCCAACGGGTCCATTGAAAGGCCCATTTAGACCAGCTCGTCCGAAACCTCTACAAAAAGGACCGCAAAACAAGTTTTAATCAAATTTTAGGAGTTCAAATAATTGATTAGGAGCTTTTCAACACAATTATAATGCAAAACCTCAATTTATGTACTTTTTACTCAGTTAAAATTCCAGTGGGTCCATTTAATGGCCCATTTCGACCAGCTCATCCGAAACCTCTACATTAAGGACTGCAAAACAAGTTTTAATCAAAATTTAGGAGTTTATGTAATAGATTAGGAGCTTTTCAACACAATTATATTGCATAACCGAAATTTCTATACTTTTTACTCAGTTAAAATTCCAACGGGCCCATTGAAAGGCCCATTTAGAACTTCTCGTCTGAAACATCTACAAAAAGGACCGCAAAAATGTTTTATTCAAATATTAGGAGTTCAAATAACTGATTAGGAGCTTTTCAACACAATTATATTGCAAAACCTCATTTTATGTACATTTTACTCAGTTAAAATTCCAACGGGTCCATTGAAAGGCCCATTTAGACCAGCTCGTCCGAAACCTCTACAAAAAGGACCGCAAAACAAGTTTTAATCAAATTTTAGGTGTTCAAATAATTTATTAGGAGCTTTTCAACACAATTACATTGCAAAAGCTAAATTTCTGTACTTTTTACTCAGTTAAAATTCCAACGGGTCCATTGTAAGGCCCATTTAGACCTGCTCGTCCGAAACGTATCAAAAAGGACTGCAAAAAAGGTTTTAATCAAATTTTAGGAGTTTATGTAATTGATTAGGAGCTTTTCAACACAATTATATTGCAAAACCTCAATTTTATACTTCTTACTCAGTTAAAATTTCAACGGGTCTATTGAAAGGCCCATTTAGACCCGCTCGTCTGAAACCTCTACAAAAAGGACCTCTAAAATGTTTTATTCAAATATTAGGAGTTCAAATAATTGATTAGGAGCTTTTTAACACAATTATATTGCGAAACCTCAATTTCTGTACTTTTTACTCAGTTAAAATACCAACGGGTCCATTGAAAGGCCCATTTCGACCCGCTCGTCCGAAACCACTACAAAAAGGACTGCAAAATAAGTTTTAATCAAATTTTAGGAGTTCATGTAATTTATTAGGAGCTTTAAACCACAATTATATTGCAAAACCTCAATTTTTGTACTTTTTACTGAATTTAATTCCAACGGGTCCATTGAAAGGCCCATTTAGACCTGCTCGTCCGAAACCTCTACAAAAAAGGACCGCAAAACAAGTTTTAATCAAATTTTAGGAGTTCAAATAATTGATTATGAGCTTTTCAACACAATTATATTGCAAAAGATAAATTTCTGTACTTTTTACTCAGTTAAAATTCCAACGGGTCCATTGTAAGGCCCATTTAGACCTGCTCGTCCAAAACGTATCAAAAAGGACTGCAAAAAAGGTTTTAATCAAATTTTAGGAGTTTATGTAATTGATTAGGAGCTTTTCAACACAATTATATTGCAAAACCTCAATTTTATACTTTTTACTCAGTTAAAATTTCAACGGGTCCATTGAAAGGCCCATTTAGACCCGCTCGACCGAAACCTCTACAAAAAGGACCGCAAAAATGTTTTATTCAAATATTAGTAGTTCAAATAATTGATTAGAAGCTTTTCAACACATTTATACTGCAAAACCTCAATTTCTGTACTTTTTACTCATTTAAAATTCTAACGGGTCCATTGAAAGGACCATTTAGACCTTCTCGTCCGAAACCTCGACAAAAAGGACTGCAAAATAGTTTTAATCAAATTTTAGGAGTTCAAATAATTTATTAGGAGCTTTTCAACACAATTATATTGAAAAACCTCAATTTTATAATTTTTACTTAGTTAAAATTCAAACGGGCCCATTGAAAGGCCCATTTAGACTTGCTCGTCCGAAACTTCTACAAAAAGGTTCGCAAAAATGTTTTATTCAAATATTAGGAGTTCAAATAAATGATTAGGAGCTTTCAACACAATTATATTGCAAAACCTCAATTTATGTACTTTTTACTCAGTTAAAATTCCAACGGGTCCATTGAAAGGCCCATTTAGACCTGCTCGTCCGAAACCTCTATAAAAAGGACCGCGAAAATGTTTTATTCAAATATTAGGAGTTCAAATAATTTATTAGGAGATTTTCAACCCAATTATATTGTGAAACCTCAATTTCTGTACTTTTTACTCAGTTAAAATACCAACGGGTCCATTGAAAGGCCCATTTCGACCCGCTCGTCCGAAACCTCTACAAAAAGGACTGCAAAATAAGTTTTAATCAAATTTTAGGAGTTCATGTAATTGATTAGGAGCTTTTCAACACAATTATATTGCAAAACCTCAATTTTTGTAGTTTTTTACTCAATTTAATTCCAACGGGTCCATTGAAGGGCCCATTTAGACCTGCTCGTCCGAAACCTCTACAAAAAAGGACCGCAAAACAAGTTTTAATCAAATTTTAGGAGTTCAAATAATTTATTAGGAGCTTTTCAACACAATTATATTGCAAAAGCTAAATTTCTGTACTTTTTACTCAGTTAAAATTCCAACTGGTCCATTGTAAGGCCCATTTAGACCTGCTCGTCCGAAACGTATCAAAAAGGACTGCAAAAAGATTTTAATCAAATTTTAGGAGTTTATGTAATTGATTAGGAGCTTTTCAACACAATTATATTCCAAAACCTCAATTTTATACTTCTTACTCAGTTAAAATTTCAACGGGTCCATTGAAAGGCCCATTTAGACCCGCTCGTCCGAAACCTCTACAAAAAGGACTGCAAAAATGTTTTATTCAAATACTACGAGTTCAAATAATTGATTAGGAGCTTTTCAACACATTTATACTGCAAAACCTCAATTGCTGTACTTTTTACTCAGTTAAAATTCTAACGGGTCCATTGAAAGGCCCATTTAGACCTGCTCGTCCGAAACCTCTACAAAAAGGACCGCAAAAATGTTTTATTCAAATATTAGGAGTTCAAATAATTGATTAGGAGCTTTTCAACACAGTTATATTGCAAAACCTCAATTTTATAGTTTTTACTCAGTTAAAATACCAATGGGTCCATTGAAAGGCCCATTTATACCTGCTCATCCGAAACCTCTATAAAAAGGACTGCAAAATAAGTTTTAATCAAATTTTAGGAGTTCATGTAATTGATTAGGAGCTTTTCAACACAATTATATTGCAAAACCTCAATTTTTGTACTTTTTACTCAATTTAATTCCAACGGGTCCATTGAATGACCCATTTAGACCTGCTCGTCAGAAACCTCTACAAAAAAGGACCGCAAAGTTTTAATCAAATTTTAGGAGTTCAAATAATTGATTAGTAGCTTTTCAACACAATTATATTGCAAAAGCTAAATTTCTGTACTTTTTACTCAGTTAAAATTCCAACGGGTCCATTGTAAGGCCCATTTAGACCTGCTCGTCCGAAACGTATCAAAAAGGGCTTCAAAAAAGCTTTTAATCAAATTTTAGGAGTTTATGTAATTGATTAGGAGCTTTTCAACACAATTATATTGCAAAACCTCAATTTTATACGTTTTACTTAGTTAAAATTTCAACGGGTCCATTGAAAGGCCCATTTAGACCCGCTCGTCCGAAACCTCTACAAAAAGGACAGCAAAAATGTTTTATTCAAATATTAGGAGTTCAAATAATTGATTAGGAGATTTTCAACACAATTATATTGCAAAACCTCAATTTCTGTACTTTTTACTCAGTTAAAATTCCAATGGGTCCATTGAAAGGCCCATTTAGACCTGCTCGTACGAAACCTCTATAAAAAGGACCGCAAAAATGTTTTATTCAAATATTAGGAGTTCAAATAATTGATTTGGAGCTTTTCAACACAATTATATTGCGAAACCTCAATTTCTGTACTTTTTACTCAGTTAAAATACCAACGGGTCCATTGAAAGGCCCATTTCGACCCGCTCGTCCGAAACCTCTACAAAAAGGACGGCAAAATAAGTTTTAATCAAATTTTAGGAGTTCATTTAATTGATTAGGAGCTTTTCAACACAATTATATTGCAAAACCTCAATTTTTGTACTTTTTACTCAATTTAATTCCAACGGGTCCATTGAAAGGCCCATTTAGACCTGCTCGTCCGAAACCTCCACAAAAAAGGACCGCAAAACAAGTTTTAATCAAATTTTAGGAGTTCAAATAATTGATTAGGAGCTTTTCAACACAATTATATTGCAAAAGCTAAATTTCTGTACTTTTTACTCAGTTAAAATTCCAACGGGTCCATTGTAAGGCCCATTTAGACATGCTCGTCCGAAACGTATCAAAAAGGACTGCAAAAAAGGTTTTAATCAAATTTTAGGAGTTTATGTAATTAATTAGGAGCTCTTCAACACAATTATATTGCAAAACCTCAATTTTATACTTTTTACTCAGTTAATATTCCAACGGGTCCATTGAAAGGCCCATTTAGACCCGCTCGTCCGAAACCTCTACAAAAAGGACCGCAAATGTAACCCCCTTAACCCGGCCTTGACGGTTGACCCGAATTAAGAAAGTCACACGGGGAAAACCAAAGTTAACCCGAAAGTCAACCTTGATTAACGACCCTTTTTTTTCTTTTTAAACTTGTCTAGATGCACATTAACCCTAGTTATGATCATTCAGACAACATACTCAAATATCATAAACATCAGAGATCAAACAGGGACCCAATTGAACAATTTACAACTTTAGGGACCAAATTGTAAATTCTGATAATTAAGCAAACTTAATCCAAATTAAATTTACCAACTTATAATTAATCAGGTTTCATGCTTCACTGCCAAATTTCAGCTCAAACGGACATTCCAAACTCATACAATTGCACAAACAAGATTCAGGACCAAAACGCAAACATTTCAAAACATATAACTGCCAATGTCAGCCCCTAACGGTCAGGTGTTCCGAAACAGGGAGAACCTGTTTCGAAACGCGGGGCCGTTCCGCAACGTGTTCCGAAACGAGGACTGGCAGAGGACTTTCCGTTCCGGAACGGTGTCTTCCGTTTCGGACGCCTGGGCTACTACAGGGCACCCGTTCCGAAACGGTAGCTACTGTTCCGATACGGCCTGCACAGAATGCTGAAAAATGCTTGCTTAAACACACAATTGATCAACCAAACATACTCCAAATGCTACCAAACTTTACCAGCAAGACATTCAACATGTAAGGAACATAAATGCATCACCCAAACATCATCATGGCATCAAATATGAAAAGCCCCAAATCTAAAGGCATACTTCCTACTAAGCAAACCATTCAAGCATTAAATCTCCAAACCAACCATATAAAGGCCAACTACAAAATCCAACATTATTAACAACATGAAACAAACTTAGGGAGTTCAAAACATCTCCCAAAACATCCACATAGGTCCCCCATTGCCAAATGCCAAAAGCTAAAAGTGTTTAAGAAAACCTTCCCATACTTGAGCTTAACTTCCACTTGATTGCTTGCCTTCCTTGCTGCCCTCAATGCACCTTAATGCTCTGCATTATTGGTTTAAGAAAAAGAGAGAGAGCGTAAGCAAAAGCTTAGTGAGGAATGCTCATTAAAACCATTCAATAATGCATTTATAAAACTCATTTATAAAACATGCTTCAAGCAACATTTAACATGCTCTTTAACATTCAAAACAAGCATCTCATGCTTCAAGTTCATAACAAGTCATATTGGCAACAAGTGACACATTTCCCATAAGATCCACACATGGACTTTTAAACACCATTGTGATCTTATCCCCATGGACTTTTAAACACCATGGCAAGGACCACACAAGGACTTTTAACCACCTTTGTGTCCTTAACAAGAATCTCCCAAGGACTTTTAACCACCTTGGAGTTCTTAAGTAAACAAGGCTTTCCAAGGACTTTTAACCACCTTGAGCCTTAACCAAGAACCAACCATGGACTTTTAAACACCACGTTGTTCTTAATCTTTACAAGATCCACACAAGGACTTTTAACCACCTTTGTGATCTTAACCAAGAACCATCCAAGGACTTTTAACCACCTTGATGTTCTTAAATATACAAGGTTCACACAAGGACTTTTAACCACCTTTGTGACCTTAACCATCACTTGCCAATATGTATTATTATCATCATTATCTCACTGTTTTAAAGCATTTAAACCAAGCCATAAACATCATGCATCTTTAAGCATTAAACCACAATTAAACAATGTTCAAAAACAAGGAACTCTTACCTTGAGCTTCCTTCAACACATGGCTTAAAATCTCAGCAAATAAACATGCTAGATATGCTTTCAAAACAGATTTAAAATCATGCAAACAACACATTGCATACAACCAAAAACCATGGCCATCACCAAGAGAGTTTTTCCGAAAACTTACTCTTGAGCTTAGCTAAGTTGCTTAGACTTAAACTAAGCTCCAAAACCGTCAAAACACTGGTTTCAAAGCCGAAAACCAAATTCCACTCACCGATTCCACTTCACCTCTTGCCGAAGCACCAATTCAAGCTTCCAGATCACCAACTCTTGGATCCAAAGATGACTCCCCTGTTTTAAACACATCAAAGCAGAGGATTAATGCATCATCATGCATTAATAGCTTCAATGAAAGCACCTAAACTCGCTGCTCTCATCCACACTCCATTTTCGGCCACCAAACACAACCGAAAATGCATCCAAACAACTCCTCAACAATGCCCAGCCAAAATCCATCAAAACTAAACATCCTTTAACATCATTTAACATCTAAAAAGGACCTAACAACATCCTTATATCTCCAGCAACATCAGATCCACAAGATCACACCAAAAACAACCAAGAATCACAAGCTAAACTTAGGAAATTCAACCTATCCGGGATTGCATTAATTAAAACTCAATTTCCAATCAAATTAACATTCATTTAACATCAAATTAACACCTTAAAACACAGCCCAATCAGATCATACGAAAATCCATCAAAAATCACCAAATCTTGCATTTTAAGCCAAGATCCATTACACAACTTTAAAACCATCTATAAATCATCAATTAAGGATTGAGAACTTAGGAATTTCAGTAAAGAACTGAGAGTTTAGAGGAGAAGGACGTTCTTACCTCCAAACCTGAGTTTCTCCCTTTTTAGAACCAAAAAACTTGAAGAACCAATTAGCAAATGGTGAGGTTTTGTTGATGAGATGATTAGCAATCAAAAGAGAATTAAAAAGAGAGATTTAAGTGACAAAATCAGAAGAAAAACTCTGGAGAAAAGGTGTTTGGGTTGAGAGAAAATGAGAGAAAAGGAAAATGAGATTTTAGGAAAAATTAGTTAGAAATAACTTCCCTCCACTTTCCTTTTGTTTAAAAATCAGAATTAAAACATTAAATATCTTAGAAAAATCTGGAGAAACTCCCTTTGGGTAAATAGCTCCTTAAAGATTCAAAGTTTCAATCCTTTCTAAAACAGTCACGCAGTTTTCAAAAATTACATTTTGGTCACTAGCCAAAATGTCGCCCTTCCAAACGTCATTTTGTAAAATTGATTTCACAGTTCACTTAAATATATTAAAAGAGGATTTTAGAACATTTTTCCATATTTTTAATGCAACCCGAACTAGGCTTTCCTAATTTCACCTTTTTATATTCGAACAGCACTTTGACCGAACCGGTCCAAGCCTAAAACCTCTAAGCCCAAAACCGGGGCGTTACAACTCTCCCCCCCTTAAGAAATTTCGTCCCCGAAATTTACCTGAAGGAAAGAGGTAAGGAAACTGCTTCAGCATGTCATCCTTCCGCTCCCACGTAGCTTCTTCTACACCTCGGTGCTTCCACAACACCTTCACCAACTCAATGGTCTTACCACGAAGAACCTTGCTATCTGAATCCAGAACCTTCACTGGTTCCTCGTCATAGGTCAAATCCGGATTCAATTCCACTTCCTCCACAGGCATCACATGCGAAGGATCAGATCTGTACTTTCGGAGCATAGAAACATGAAACACATCATGAATCTTCTCCAACTCTTGAGGTAACCTCAACTTGTACGCAACAGGACCCACACGCTCAACCACCTCATACGGTCCAATGTACCTAGGGCTCAACTTACCCTTCCGGCCAAACCTCATCACCTTCTTCCAAGGCGAAACCTTCAAGAACACACGGTCACCCACAGCATACTCTATCTCCTTACGCTTCAAATCCGCGTAAGACTTTTGCCGATCAGAGGCAGCCTTCAACCTCTCACAAATGAGCTTCACCTTCTCGGTGGTCCCTTTCAACAAAGCCGGCATCGAAACCAACTTTTGACCAGTTTCAGCCCAACAAAGAGGAGTCCTACACTTCCTACACGCTCTGACTGACCATCCGACTGAGGATGATAGGATGTACTGAAATTCAACCTTGTACCCAAAGCTTAATGCAAACACTGCCAGAAACGCGATGTAAACCTCGGATCCCTATTTGACACAATCGACTTAGGCACACCATGCAGCCGCACAATCTCAGCAATGTACAGCTCCGCAAGCTTATCCAAAGAAAACGTAGTATGCACAGGCAAGAAATGTGCACACTTCGTCAGGCGATCCACAATCACCCACACCGAATTCTTCTTCGATGGCGACAAAGGTAAACCAGATACAAAATCCATGGTAACCCTTTCCCACTTCCATTCAGGGATTCTCAACGGTTGCAACAATCCTGAAGGAACCTGATGCTCAGCCTTAACCCGCTGACACACCAAACACTTGCTCACAAACTCCGCAACATCCTTTTTCAAACCCACCCAATAGTACTCATCATGAAGATCACGATACATCTTAGTACTACCTGGGTGCATAGCAAAAGGACTACTATGGCCTTCAGTCAGAATAGCACGCCTCAACTCAATATCATTGGGCACTACTATTCGACTCCCAAAACACAACACACCATCATCGTTAAAATAGAAATTCGAAGGCCTACCCTCCGCGATATCCTGAACATGAGAAACCAAGGAATCATCCAGAAACTGCTTTTCCTTGATCAACTGAACCAAAGATGGTTTCACTTGCAACTCAGCCACAAGACCACCATCACGCGAAATACTCAAACTGGCAAACATAGCCCTCAGCTCAACAGCTACCTTCCTACTCAAGGCATCCGCTACAACATTAGCCTTTCCAGGATGGTACTCAATCGTCAGATCATAATCCTTGAGCAACTCCAACCAACGCCGCTGCCTGAGATTCAACTCCTTCTGAGACATCAGATACCTCAAACTCTTGTGATCCGTATACACAGTACACTTCTCACCATACAGATAATGTCTCCAGATCTTCAGAGCAAAAACCACTGCAGCCAACTCAATATCATGCGTAGGATAATTGCGCTCATGCACCTTCAACTGCCGTGATGCATAAGCCACAACCTTACCCTCTTGCATCAACACACATCCCAAACCAACATAGGACGCATCACTGTAGACCACAAACTCTTTCCCTGATTCAGGCTGAACCAAGATAGGAGCTTGTGTCAAAGCCGCCTTAAGCTTCTCAAAAGCCTGCTGTCTCGCCTCCGTCCACTCATACTTAACATCCTTTTGCAACAACTTCGTCAAAGGTGCAGCAATCTTAGAAAAACCATCCACAAACCTCCAGTAATATCCTGCCAAACCAAGGAAACTACGAACCTCATGAACAGACTTAGGAACCTTCCAATTCATCACCGCCTCGATCTTCTGAGGATCAACACGAATCCCCTCAGCAGAAACTATATGCCCAAGAAACACCACCTCCTTAAGCCAAAACTCACACTTGCTCAGCTTAGCATAAAGCTGATTCTCCAACAAAGCTTGCAGCACAATCCTCAGATGCTCTTCATGCTCCTCCTCAGTACGCGAGTACACAAGGATATCATCAATGAATACCACAACAAACTTGTCCAGGTATTCATGAAACACACGATTCATCATGTCCATGAAAGCAGCAGGAGCATTTGTCAAACCAAACGGCATCACAAGGAACTCATAATGCCCATACCTTGTCCTGAAAGTTGTCTTAGGCACATCCACATCCTTCACCTTCAACTGGTAATACCCTGACCTCAAGTCAATCTTAGAGAACACAGCTGCTCCCCGAAATTGATCAAAGAGATCATCAATCCTCGGCAAAGGATACCGATTCTTGATAGTCAACTTGTTCAGCTGACGGTAATCAATGCACATTCTCATAGTGCCATCTTTCTTCTTCACAAACAAGACCGGTGCTCCCCAAGGTGACACACTCGGCTGAATGAACCCACGATCAAGCAACTCTTGCAACTACGTCTTCAGCTCCTTCAGCTCCTTAGGTGCCATTCTATAAGGAGTAATGGACACAGGAGTTGTATTCTCATACAGCTCAATTCCAAACTCCACCTCGCGATTAGGAGGTAAACCAGGCAACTCCTCAGGAAACACTCCAGGAAACTCTCGCACAACCCTGATATCTTGCACACGCAACTCCTTAGAACTAGGATTCAACACAAAAGCTAGGTAAGCTTCACAACCTTGCCTCAACATCCTGCTCGCCTCCAAGGTAGACACCACATTGGCAAGAAACTTCACATTCTCACCAACCACAACAACTTCATAATCATCCGCAAGCTTCAGCGAAACTCGCTTATTTTCACAATCCACAACGGCACGATGCTCAGCAAGCCAATCCATACCAAGGATTACATCAAAATCATAGAAAGGCAACTCCATAAGGTCAACATGAAAAACATGTTCTTGAACAACCAAAGGACATCTTCTAAACAACCTTCGAGTCACAACAGTCTCACCAAAAGAACTAGTGACACGAACACCAACATCCAAAAACTCAACAGGCAAACCAAGCAATTCAGCATGCTCACGCAATATATATGAATACGTAGATCCAGAATCAATCAAGGAAAGCAATGACAAGGATTGCAAAGTAAAAGTACCTGCAATCACATCCGCGTCACTCCTCCCCTCACGCTGAGCATACACCCTAGCTTGACCTCCACCCTCAGGCTGAATAGCCACAACATGGGCCACTCCTCGACCACCTTCCTCCCTTCGCTGGAAGTTACCACGGCCGTGCCCACGACCTCTCTGCGGTGCAGCAACAACAGGAGCACGCACCTGGCCACCAGCCAACATAGGACACTCCCTCCTCATGTGATCCGTAGATCCACAGTTCCAGCACCCATTACCAGCTGCCGCAACAGGAGCTTGCACCTCCCTCACAGCACGAGGACAATCACGCTTCATATGACCACGCGAACCACAAATCCAACACGCACTCGGATTAGCTCTAGCATTGCCTCCCCGAGCAGGTACACCACCACCTCGCTTAGCTGAGGACTGATACTTCTGATCACGTCCCCTCTTGTTCTGTCCACCACCGGAACTATATTCAGCTACTCGCTTACCAGCACTTGCTCCAGCACCTCTAGCAGATAAACCCAAGTTCATCTCAATATCCTTGGCTCGGCCCACCAGCACATCAAAATCATCATACTTGGTAGCCAGCAAATACATCTTCACATCCGTCACCAAACCATAACGGAATCTTTCGCACCTCGCCCGCTCATCAGGGACTAACTCAGACGCATATTGACTGAGTCGAACAAACTGCACTTCATACTCAACCACGGTCATGCTCCCCTGGGTAAGAGACATGAACTCTCGCTTCTTTTCATCCAGGTACCTCACACCAAGATACCTTCTCTTGAACACATTATGAAAGAATGTCCAAGTTATGTCAGCTTCCGCCATCCCAGCTATAGTGGTCGTCCACCACGTATAAGCATCATCCTGTAGCAAGGATACTACACAACCCAGCTTTTGCACATCAGTGCAACTCATCTGACCCAAGATCCTCTTGGTACTCTCCATCCAGGATTCAGAACCTTCAGCAGACATACCCCTGAACTCAGTCCCACCAAGACTGCGTAAACGCTCCAAGGGTAGTCTAACACCAGCATCTCCCTGATGCCCAGCTCCTTGAGCTCCAGCTACTGCCGCTCGAAAAGCACAAGCAATAGCTTGCACCAACATCGTCATGTCAGGCATAGCTTGCCCCTGACCAACCTCAGGTCCAGCGACCCCAGCACCAGCTGCAGCTTCAGCTCTTTCACCCTCAGCACCACCACCACCAGGTGGAGGAGGAGGTAACACCGCACTTCCCACATTTTCCTCATTCTCATTCTCATTCGGAGCCGTAGCTCGCACATTACTCCTCAACTCTCTACGAGGGGCCATATTCTAACAATGCAATCACAATGCAAACAAACAAAGTCAGGTCCAGCAAGGTAAGCAATCCAAGTACTCAAGCTCATTTTCATTTAAAATCAACATCATTTCATTAGCTTTGATTTGGCAATGGGTACCCACAACATGCTTCACCACAGCATACAACTCAATTGCATCAAATTCACAAACCACTCATCATGCTTTCACTCAACAAGCATACATAGCATACACACTTCAATCATGCACACATTCATTCCCAATTACTCGAGAACTCAGCTCTGAAACCACCAAATGTAACCCCCTTAACCCGGCCTAGACGGTTGACCCGAATTAAGAAAGTCACACTGGGAAAACCAAAGTCAACCCGAAAGTCAACCTTGATTAACGACCCTTTTTTTTCTTTTTAAACTTGTCTAGATGCACATTAACCCTAGTTATGATCATTCAGACAACATACTCAAAGATCATAAACATCAGAGATCAAACAGGGACCCGATTGAACAATTTACAACTTTAGGGACCAAATTGTAAATTCTGATAATTAAGCGAACTTAATCCAAATTAAAGTTACCAACTTATAATTAATCAGGTTTCATGCTTCACTGCCAAATTTCAGCTCAAACGGACATTCCAAACTCATACAATTGCACAAACAAGATTCAGGACCAAAACGCAAACATTTCAAAACATATAACTGCCAATGTCAGCCCCCAACGGTCAGGTGTTCCGAAACAGGGAGAACCCGTTTCGAAACGCGGGGCCGTTCCGCAACGTGTTCCGAAACGAGGACTGGCAGAGGACTTTCCGTTCCGGTACGGTGTCTTCCGTTTCGGACGCCTGGGCTACTACAGGGCACCCGTTCCGAAACGGTAGCTACTGTTCCGATACGGCCTGCACAGAATGCTGAAAAATGCTTGCTTAAACACACAATTGATCAACCAAACATACTCCAAATGCTACCAAACTTTACCAGCAAGACATTCAACATGTAAGGAACATAAATGCATCACCCAAACATCATCATGGCATCAAATATGAAAAGCCCCAAATCTAAAGGCATACTTCCTACTAAGCAAACCATTCAAGCATTAAATCTCCAAACCAACCATATAAAGGCCAACTACAAAATCCAACATTATTAACAACATGAAACAAACTTAGGGAGTTCAAAACATCTCCCAAAACATCCACATAGGTCCCCCATTGCCAAATGCCAAAAGCTAAAAGTGTTTAAGAAAACCTTCCCATACTTGAGCTTAACTTCCACTTGATTGCTTGCCTTCCTTGCTGCCCTGAATGCACCTTAATGCTCTGCATTATTGGTTTAAGAAAAAGAGAGAGAGCATAAGCAAAAGCTTAGTGAGGAATGCTCATTAAAACCATTCAATAATGCATTTATAAAACTCATTTATAAAACATGCTTCAAGCAACATTTAACATGCTCTTTAACATTCAAAACAAGCATCTCATGCTTCAAGTTCATAACAAGTCATAATGGCAACAAGTGACACATTTCCCATAAGATCCACACATGGACTTTTAAACACCATTGTGATCTTATCCCCATGGACTTTTAAACACCATGGACCCATGGACTTTTAAACACCATGGCAAGGACCACACAAGGACTTTTAACCACCTTTGTGTCCTTAACAAGAATCTCCCAAGGACTTTTAACCACCTTGGAGTTCTTAAGTAAACAAGGCTTTCCAAGGACTTTTAACCACCTTGAGCCTTAACCAAGAACCAACCATGGACTTTTAAACACCATGTTGTTCTTAATCTTTACAAGATCCACACAAGGACTTTTAACCACCTTGATGTTCTTAAATATACAAGGTTCACACAAGGACTTTTAACCACCTTTGTGACCTTAACCATCACTTGCCAATATGTATTATTATCATCATTATCTCACTGTTTTAAAGCATTTAAACCAAGCCATAAACATCATGCATCTTTAAGCATTAAACCACATTTAAAAAATGTTCAAAAACAAGGAACTCTTACCTTGAGCTTCCTTCAACACATGGCTTAAAATCTCAGCAAATAAACATGCTAGATATGCTTTCAAAACAGATTTAAAATCATGCAAACAACACATTGCATACAACCAAAAACCATGGCCATCACCAAGAGAGTTTTTCCGAAAACTTACTCTTGAGCTTAGCTAAGTTGCTTAGACTTAAACTAAGCTCCCAAACCTTCAAAACACTGGTTTCAAAGCCGAAAACCAAATTCCACTCACCGATTCCACTTCACCTCTTGCCGAAGCACCAATTCAAGCTTCCAGATCACCAACTCTTGGATCCAAAGATGACTCCCCTGTTTTAAACACATCAAAGTAGAGGATTAATGCATCATCATGCATTAATAGCTTCAATGAAAGCACCTAAACTCGTTGCTCTTATCCACACTCCATTTTCGGCCACCAAACACAACCGAAAATGCATCCAAACAACTCCTCAACAATGCCCAGCCAAAATCCATCAAAACTAAACATCCTTTAACATCATTTAACATCTAAAAAGGACCTAACAACATCCTTATATCTCCAGCAACATCAGATCCACAAGATCACACCAAAAACAACCAAGAATCACAAGCTAAACTTAGGAAATTCAACCTATCCGGGATTGCATTAATTGAAACTCAATTTCCAATCAAATTAACATTCATTTAACATCAAATTAACACCTTAAAACACAGCCCAATCAGATCATACGAAAATCCATCAAAAATCACCAAATCTTGCATTTTAAGCCAAGATCCATTACACAACTTTAAAACCATCTATAAATCATCAATTAAGGATTGAGAACTTAGGAATTTCAGTAAAGAATTGAGAGTTTAGAGGAGAAGGACGTTCTTACCTCCAAACCTGAGTTTCTCCCTTTTTAGAACCAAAAAGCTTGAAGAACCAATTAGCAAATGGTGAGGTTTTGTTGATGAGATGATTAGCAATCAAAAGAGAATTAAAAAGAGAGATTTAAGTGACAAAATCAGAAGAAAAACTCTGGAGAAAAGGTGTTTGGGTTGAGAGAAAATGAGAGAAAAGGAAAATGAGATTTTAGGAAAAATTAGTTAGAAATAACTTCCCTCCACTTTCCTTTTGTTTAAAAATCAGAATTAAAACATTAAATATCTTAGAAAAATCTGGAGAAACTCCCTTTGGGTAAATAGCTCCTTAAAGATTCAAAGTTTCAATCCTTTCTAAAACAGTCACGCAGTTTTCAAAAATTACATTTTGGTCACTAGCCAAAATGTCGCCCTTCCAAACCTCATTTTGTAAAATTGATTTCACAGTTCACTTAAATATATTAAAAGAGGATTTTAGAACATTTTTCCATATTTTTAATGCAACCCGAACTAGGCTTTCCTAATTTCACCTTTTTATATTCGAACAGCACTTTGACCGAACCGGTCCAAGCCTAAAACCTCTAAGCCCAAAACCGGGGCGTTACAAGTCTCCCCCCCTTAAGAAATTTCGTCCCCGAAATTTACCTGAAGGAAAGAGATAAGGAAACTGCTTCAGCATGTCATCCTTCCGCTCCCACGTAGCTTCTTCTACACCTCGGTGCTTCCACAACACCTTCACCAACTCAATGGTCTTACCAAGAAGAACCTTGCTATCTGAATTCCAGAACCTTCATTGGTTCCTCATCATAGGTCAAATCCGGATTCAATCCCACTTCCTCCACAGGCATCACATGCGAAGGATCAGATCTGTACTTTCGGAGCATAGAAACATGAAACACATCATGAATCTTCTCCAACTCTTGAGGTAACCTCAACTTGTACGCAACAGGACCCACACGCTCAACCACCTCATACGGTCCAATGTACCTAGGGCTCAACTTACCCTTCCGGCCAAACCTTATCACCTTCTTCCAAGGCGAAACCTTCAAGAACACACGGTCACCCACCGCATACTCAATTTCCTTACGCTTCAAATCCGCGTAAGACATCTGCCGATCAGAAGCTGCCTTCAACCGCTCACAAATGAGCTTCACCTTCTCGATGGTTCCTTTCAACAAAGCCGGCATCGAAACCAACTTTTGACCCGTTTCAGCCCAACAAAGAGGAGTCCTACACTTCCTCCCGTACAAAGCCTCATAAGGTGCCATTTGTATACTTGCCTGATAACTATTGTTATAAGCAAACTCCACCAAAGGCAAATGCTTCTCCCAATAGCCCTGAAACTCAATCACACAGCACCTCAACATATCGTCCAAAATCTGGATAACACGCTCTGACTGACCATCCGACTGAGGATGATAGGATGTACTGAAATTCAAGCTTGTACCCAAAGCTTAATGCAAACACTGCCAGAAACGCGATGTAAACCTCGGATCCCTATCTGACACAATCGACTTAGGCACACCATTGAAAGGCCCATTTAGACCTGCTCTTCCGAAACCTCGACAAAAGGACTGCAAAATAGTTTTAATCAAATTTTAGGAGTTCAAATAATTTATTATGAGCTTTTCAACATAATTATATTGAAAAATCTCAATTTTATTCTTTTTACTCAGTTAAAATTCAAACGGGCCCATTGAAAGGCCCATTTAGACTTGCTCGTCCGAAACCTCTACAAAAAGGTTCGCAAAAATGTTTTATTCAAATATTAGGGGTTCAAATAATTGATTAGGAGCTTTTCAACACAATTATATTGCAAAACCTCAATTTCTGTACTTTTTACTCAGTTAAAATTCCAATGGGTCAATTGAAAGGCCCATTTAGACCTGCTCGTCCGAAACCTCTACAAAAAGGTTCGCAAAAATGTTTTATTCAAATATTAGGAGTTCAAATAATTGATTAAGAGATTTTCAACACAATTATATTGCAAAACCTCAATTTCTGTACTTTTTACTCAGATAAAATTCCAACGGGTCCATTGAAAGGCCCATTTAGACCTGCTCGTCCGAAACCTCTACAAAAAGGACCGCAAAAATGTTTTATTCAAATATTAGGAGTTCAAATAATTGATTAGGAGCTTTTCAACACAATTATATTGCGAAACCTCAATTTCTGTACTTTTTACTCAGTTAAAATACCAATGGGTCCATTGAAAGGCCCATTTCGACCCGCTCGTTCGAAACCTCTATAAAAAGAACTGCAAAATAAGTTTTAATCAAATTTTAGGAGTTCATGTAATTGATTAGGAGCTTTTCAACACAATTATATTGCAAAACCTCATTTTTTGTACTTTTTACTCAATGTAATTCCAACGGGTCCATTGAAAGGCCCATTTAGACCTGCTCGTCCGAAACCTCTACAAAAAAGGACCGCAAAACAAGTTTTACTCAAATTTTAGGAGTTCAAATAATTGATTAGGAGATTTTCAACACAATTATATTGCAAAAGCTAAATTTCTGTACTTTTTACTCAGTTAAAATTCCAACGGGTCCATTGTAAGGCCCATTTAGACCTGCTCGTCCGAAACGTATCAAAAAGGACTGCAAAAAAGGTTTTAATCAAATTTTAGGAGTTTATGTAATTGATTAGGAGCTTTTCAACACAATTATATTGCAAAACCTCAATTTTATACTTTTTACTCAGTTAAAATTTCAACGGGTCCATTGAAAGGCACATTTAGACCCGCTCGTCCGAAACCTCTACAAAAACGACCGCAAAAATGTTTTATTCAAATATTAGGAGTTCAAATAATTGATTAGGAGATTTGCAACACATTTATACTGCAAAACCTCAATTTCTGTACTTTTTACTCGGTTAAAATTCTAACGGGTCCATTAAAAGGCCCATTTAGACTTGCTCGTCCGAAACCTCGACAAAAAAGATTGCAAAATAGTTTTAATCAAATTTTAGGAGTTCAAATAATTTATTAGGAGCTTTTCAACACAATTATATTGAAAAACCTCAATTTTATACTTTTTACTCAGTTAAAATTCAAACGGGCCCATTGAAAGGCCCATTTAGACATGCTCGTCCGAAACCTCTACAAAAAGGTTCGCAAAAATGTTTTATTCAAATATTAGGAGTTAAAATAATTGATTAGGAGCTTTTCAACACAATTATATTGCAAAACCTCAATTGTTGTACTTTTTACTCAGTTAAAATTCCAACGGGTCCTTTGAAAGGCCCATTTAGACCTGCTCGTCCGAAACCTCTACAAAAAGGACCGCAAAATAGTTTTATTCAAATATTAGGAGTTCAAATAATTTATTAGGAGCTTTTCAACACAATTATATTGCAAAACCTTAATTTCTATACTTTTTACTCAGTTAAAATTTCAACGGGTCCATTGAAAGGCCCATTTAGACATGCTTGTCTGAAACCTCTACAAACAGGACTGCAAAAATGTTTTATTCAAATATTAGGAGTTCAAATAATTGATTAGGAGCTTTTCAACACATTTATATTGCAAAACCTCAATTTCTGAACTTTTTACACAGTTAAAATTCTAACGGGTCCATTGAAAGGCCCAATTAGAACTACTCGTCCGAAACCTCGACAAAAAGGACCGCAAAATAGTTTTAATCAAATTTTAGGAGTTCAAATAATTGATTAGGAACTTTTCAAAACAATTATATTGCAAAACCTTAATTTCTGTACATTTTACTCAGTTAAAATTCCAACGGGTCCATTCAAAGGCCCATTTAGACCTGCTCGTCCGAAACCTCTACAAAAAGGATCGCAAAAATGTTTTATTCAAATATTAGGAGTTCAAATAATTGATTAGGAGCTTTTCAACACAATTATATTGCAAAACCTCAATTTCTGTACTTTTTACTCAGTTAAAATTCCAACGGGTCCATTGAAAGGCCCATTTAGACCTGCTCGTCCGAAACCTCTACAAAAAAAGGACCGTAAAAATGTTTTATTCAAATATTAGGGGTTCAAATACTTGATTAGGAGCTTTTCATCACAATTATATTGCGAATTCTCAATTTCTGTACTTTTTACTCAGTTAAAATACCAACGGGTCCATTAAAAGGCCCATTTCGACCCGCTCGTCCGAAACCTCTACATTAAGGACTGCAAAACAAGTTTTAATCAAAACTTAGGAGTTTATGTAATAGATTAGTAGCTTTTCAACACAATTAGATTGCAAATTCTCAATTTCTATACTTTTTACTCAGTTAAAATTCAAACGGGCCCATTGAAAGGCCCATTTAGACCTGCTCGTCCGAAACCCTCTACAAAAAGGTTCACAAAAATGTTTTATTCAAATATTAGGAGTTCAAATATTTGATTAGGAGCTTTTCAACACAATTATATTGCAAAACCTCAATTTCTGTACTTTTTACTCAGTTAAAATTCCAACGGGTCAATTGAAAGGCCCATTTAGACCCGCTCGTCCGAAACCTCTACAAAAAGGACGGCAAAAATGTTTTATCCAAATATTAGGAATTCAAATAATTGATTAGGAGCTTTTCAACACAATTATATTGCGAAACCTCAATTTATGTACTTTTTACTCAGTTAAAATACCAACGGGTCCATTAAAAGGCCCATTTCGACCCGCTCGTCCGAAACCTCTATATTAAGGACTGCAAAACAAGTTTTAATCAAAATTTAAGAGTTTATTTAATATATTAGGAGCTTTTTAACACAATTATATTGCAAAACCTCAATTTCTATACTTTTTACTTAGTTAAAATTCCAACGGGCCCATTGAAAGGCCCATTTAGACCTGCTCGTCCGAAACCTCTACAAAAAGGACCACAAAAATGTTTTATTCAAAATTAGGAGTTCAAATAATTTTTTAGGAGCTTTTCAACACAATTATATTGCAAAACCTCAATTTATGTACTTTTTACTCAGTTAAAATTCTAACGGGTCCATCGAAAGGCCCATTTAGACCTGCTCGTCCGAAACCTCTACAAAAAGGACCGCAAAAAGGTTTTATTCAAATATTAGGAGTTCAAAAAATTGATTAGGAGCTTTTCAACACAATTATATTGCGAAACCTCAATTTCTGTACTTTTTACTCAGTAAAAATACCAACGGGTCCATTTCGACCCGCTCGTTAGAAACCTCTACAAAAAGGACCGCAAAACAAGTTTTAATCAAATTTTAGGACTTCATGTAATTGATTAGGAGCTTTTCAACACAATTATATTGCAAAACCTCAATTTCTGTACTTTTTACTCGGTTAAAATTCCAACGGGTCCATTGAAAGGCCCATTTAGACCAGCTCGTTCGAAACCTCTACAAAAAGGACCGCAAAACAAGTTTTAATCAAATTTTAGGAGTTCAAATAATTGATTAGGAGCTTTTCGACACAATTATATTGCAAAACCTCAATTTATGTACTTTTTACTCAGTTAAAATTCCAATGGGTCCATTGAATGGCCCATTTCGACCCGCTCATCTGAAACCTCTACATTAAGGACTTCAAAACAAGTTTTAATCAAAATTTAGGAGTTTATGTAATAGATTAGGAGCTTTTCAACACAATTATATTGCATAACCGCAATTTCTATACTTTTTACTCAGTTAAAATTCCAACGGGCCCATTGAAAGGCCCATTTAGAACTTCTCGTCTGAAACATCTACAAAAAGGACCGCAAAATTTTTTTATTCAAATATTAGGAGTTCAAATAACTGATTAGGAGCTTTTCAACACAATTATATTGCAAAACCTTAATTTCTGTACATTTTACTCAGTTAAAATTCCAACGGGTCCATTGAAAGGCCCATTTAGACCAGCTCGTCCGAAACCTCTACAAAAAGAACTGCAAAACAAGTTTTAATCAAATTTTAGGCGTTCAAATAATTTATTAGGAGCTTTTCAACACAATTATATTGCAAAACCTCAATTTCTGTACTTTTTACTCAGTTAAAATTCCAACGGGTCCATTGAAAGGCCCATTTCGACCCGCTCCTCCGAAACCTCTACATTAAGAACTCTAAAACAAGTTTTAATCAAAATTTAGGAGTTTATGTAATAGATTAGGAGCTTTTCAACACAATTATATTGCAAAACCTCAATTTCTATACTTTTTACTCAGTTAAAATTCTAACGGGTCCATTGAAAGGCCCATTTAGACATGCTCGACCGAAACCTCGACAAAAAGGACCGCAAAATAGTTTTAATCAAATTTTAGGAGTTCAAATAATTGATTAGGAACTTTTCAACACAATTATATTGCAAAACCTCAATTTTATACTTTTTACTCAGTTAAAATTCAAACGGGCCCATTGAAAGGCCCATTTAGACCTGCTCGTCCGAAACCTCTACAAAAAGGTTCGCAAAATGATTTATTCAAATATTAGGAGTTAAAATAATTGATTAGAAGCTTTTCAACACAATTATATTGCAAAACCTAAATTGTTGTACTTTTTACTCAGTTAAAATTCCAACGGGTCCTTTGAAAGGCCCATTTAGACCTGCTCGTCCGAAACCTCTACAAAAGGACCGCAAAAATGTTTTATTCAAATATAAGGAGTTCAAATAATTGATTAGGAGCTTATCAACACAATTATATTGCGAAACCTCAATTTCTGTACTTTTTACTCAGTTAAAATACCAACGGGTCCATTGAAAGGCCCATTTCGACCCGCTCGTCCGAAACCACTACAAAAAGGACCGCAAAAATGTTTTGTTCAAATAATTGATTAGGAGATTTTCAACACAATTATATTGCAAAACCTCAATTTCTGTACTTTTTACTCAGTTAAAATTCCAACGGGTCCATTGAAAGGCCCATTTAGACCTGCTCGTCCGAAACCTCTACAAAAAGGACCGCAAAAATGTTTTATTCAAATATTAGGAGTTCAAAAAATTGATTAGGAGCTTTTCAACACAATTATATTGCGAAACCTCAATTTCTGTACTTTTTACTCAGTAAAAATACCAACGGGTCCATTTCGACCCGCTCGTTAGAAACCTCTACAAAAAGGACCGCAAAAACAAGTTTTAATCAAATTTTAGGACTTCATGTAATTGATTAGGAGCTTTTCAACACAATTATATTGCAAAACCTCAATTTCTGTACTTTTTACTCGGTTAAAATTCCAACGGGTCCATTGAAAGGCCCATTTAGACCAGCTCGTCCGAAACCTCTACAAAAAGGACCGCAAAACAAGTTTTAATCAAATTTTAGGAGTTCAAATAATTGATTAGGAGCTTTTCGACACAATTATATTGCAAAACCTCAATTTATGTACTTTTTACTCAGTTAAAATTCCAATGGGTCCATTGAATGGCCCATTTCGACCCGCTCATCCGAAACCTCTACATTAAGGACTTCAAAACAAGTTTTAATCAAAATTTAGGAGTTTATGTAATAGATTAGGAGCTTTTCAACACAATTATATTGCATAACCGCAATTTCTATACTTTTTACTCAGTTAAAATTCCAACGGGCCCATTGAAAGGCCCATTTAGAACTTCTCGTCTGAAACATCTACAAAAAGGACCGCAAAAATTTTTTATTCAAATATTAGGAGTTCAAATAACTGATTAGGAGCTTTTCAACACAATTATATTGCAAAACCTTAATTTCTGTACATTTTACTCAGTTAAAATTCCATCGGGTCCATTGAAAGGCCCATTTAGACCAGCTCGTCCGAAACCTCTACAAAAAGAACTGCAAAACAAGTTTTAATCAAATTTTAGGCGTTCAAATAATTTATTAGGAGCTTTTCAACACAATTATATTGCAAAACCTCAATTTCTGTACTTTTTACTCAGTTAAAATTCCAACGGGTCCATTGAAAGGCCCATTTCGACCCGCTCCTCCGAAACCTCTACATTAAGAACTGTAAAACAAGTTTTAATCAAAATTTAGGAGTTTATGTAATAGATTAGGAGCTTTTCAACACAATCATATTGCAAAACCTCAATTTCTATACTTTTTACTTAGTTAAAATTCTAACGGGTCCATTGAAAGGCCCATTTAGACCTGCTCGACCGAAACCTCGACAAAAAGGACCGCAAAATAGTTTTAATCAAATTTTAGGAGTTCAAATAATTGATTAGGAACTTTTCAACACAATTATATTGCAAAACCTCTACAAAAAGGTTCGCAAAAATGTTTTATTCAAATATTAGGAGTTAAAATAATTGATTAGAAGCTTTTCAACACAATTATATTGCAGAACCTCAATTGCTGTACTTTTTACTCAGTTAAAATTCCAACGGGTCCATTTGAAGGCCCATTTAGACCTGCTCGTCCGAAACCTCTACAAAAGGACCGCAAAAATGTTTTATTCAAATATTAGGAGTTCAAATAATTGATTAGGAGCTTATCAACACAATTATATTGCGAAACCTCAATTTCTGTACTTTTTACTCAGTTAAAATACCAACGGGTCCATTGATAGGCCCATTTCGACCCGCTCGTCCGAAACCTCTACAAAAAGGACCGCAAAAACGTTTTATGCAAATATTAGGAGTTCAAATAATTGATTAGGAGATTTTCAACACAATTATATTGCAAAACCTCAATTTCTGTACTTTTTACTCAGTTAAAATTCCAACGGGTCCATTGAAAGGCCCATTCAGACCTGCTCGTACGAAACCTCTATAAAAAGGACCACAAAAATGTTTTATTCAAATTTTAGGAGTTCAAATGATTGATTAGTAGCTTTTCAACACAATTACATTGCAAAAGCTAAATTTTTGTACTTTTTACTCAGTTAAAATTCCAACGGGTCCATTGTAAGGCCCATTTAGACCTGCTCATCCGAAACGTATCAAAAAGGACTGCAAAAAAGGTTTTAATCAAATTTTAGGAGTTTATGTAATTGATTAGGAGCTTTTCAACACAATTATATTGCAAAACCTCAATTTTATACTTTTTACTCAGTTAAAATTTCAACGGGTCCATTGAAAGGCACATTTAGACCCGCTCGTCCGAAACCTCTACAAAAAGGACCGCAAAAATGTTTTATTCAAATATTAGGAGTTCAAATAATTGATTAGGAGATTTTCAACACATTTATACTGCAAAACCTCAATTTCTGTACTTTTTACTCGGTTAAAATTCTAACGGGTCCATTGAAAGGCAAATTTAGACCCGCACGTCCGAAACCTCTACAAAAAGGACCGCAAAAATGTTTTATTCAAATATTAGGAGTTCAAATAATTTATTAGGAGATTTTCAACACATTTATACTGCAAAACCTCAATTTCTGTACTTTTTACTCGGTTAAAATTCTAACGGGTCCATTGAAAGGCCCATTTAGACCCGCTCGTCCGAAACCTCTACAAAAAGGACCGCAAAAATGTTTTATTCAAATATTAGGAGTTCAAATAATTTATTAGGAGATTTTCAACACAATTATATTGCAAAACCTCAATTTCTGTACTTTTTACTCAGTTAAAATTCCAACGGGTCCATTGAAAGGCCCATTTAGACCTGCTCGTACGAAACCTCTATAAAAAGGACCACAAAAATGTTTTATTCAAATATTAGGAGTTCAAATAATTGATTTGGAGCTTTTCAACACAATTATATTGCGAAACCTCAATTTATGTACTTTTTACTCAGTTAAAATTCCAACGGGTCCATTGAAAGGCCCATTTAGACCAGCTCGTCCGAAACCTCTACAAAAAGGACCGCAAAACAAGTTTTAATCAAATTTTAGGAGTTCAAATAATTGATTAGGAGCTTTTCGACACATTCATACTGCAAAACCACAATTTATGTACTTTTTACTCAGTTAAAATTCCAATGGGTCCATTGAATGGCCCATTTCGACCCGCTCATCCGAAACCTCTACATTAAGGACTTCAAAACAAGTTTAATCAAAATTTAGGAGTTTATGTAATAGATTAGGACCTTTTCAACACAATTATATTGCATAACCGCAATTTCTATACTTTTTACTCAGTTAAAATTCCAACGGGCCCATTGAAAGGCCCATTTAGAACTTCTCGTCTCAAACATCTACAAAAAGGACCGCAAAAATTTTTTATTCAAATATTAGGAGTTCAAATAACTGATTAGGAGCTTTTCAACACAATTATATTGCAAAACCTTAATTTCTGTACATTTTACTCAGTTAAAATTCCAACGGGTCCATTGAAAGGCCCATTTAGACCAGCTCGTCCGAAACCTCTACAAAAAGAACCGCAAAACAAGTTTTAATCAAATTTTAGGCGTTCAAATAATTTATTAGGAGCTTTTCAACACAATTATATTGCAAAACCTCAATTTCTGTACTTTTTACTCAGTTAACATTCCAACAGGTCCATTGAAAGGCCCATTTCGACCCGCTCGTCCGAAACCTCTACATTAAGGACTGCAAAACAAGTTTTAATCAAATTTTATGAGTTCAAATAATTGATTAGGAGATTTTCAACACAATTATATTGCAAAACCTCAATTTCTATACTTTTTACTCAGTTAAATTCTAACGGGTCCATTGAAAGGCCCATTTAGACCTGCTCGTCCGAAACCTCGACAAAAAGGACCGCAAAATAGTTTTAATCAAATATTAGGAGTTCAAATAATTGATTAGGAGCTTTTCAACACAATTATATTGGAAAACCTCAATTTCTGTACTTTTTACTTAGTTAAAATTCCAACGGGTCCATTGAAAGGCCCATTTAGACATGCTCGTCCGAAACCTCTACAAAAAGGACTGCAAAAATGTTTTAGTCAAATATTAGGAGTTTAAATAATTGATTAGGAGCTTTTTCAACACAATTATAATGCAAAAGCTCAATTTCTGTACTTTTTACTTAGTTAAAATTCCAACGGGTCTATTGTAAGGCCCATTTAGACCTGCTCGTACGAAACGTATCAAAAAGGACTGCAAAAAAAGTTTTAATCAAATTTTAGGAGTTCAAATAATTGATTAGGAGCTTTTCATCACAATTATATTGCAAAAGCTCAATTTCTGTACTTTTTACTTAGTTAAAATTCCAACGGGTCTATTGTAAGGCCCATTTAGACCTGCTCGTCCGAAACCTCTACAAAAAGGACCGCAAAAATGTTTTAGTCAAATATTAGGAGTTTAAATAATTGATTAGGAGCTTTTCAACAAAATTATAATGAAAAGCTCAATTTTTGTACTTTTTACTTAGTAAAAATTCCAACGGGTCTATTGTAAGGCCCATTTAGACCCGCTCGTCCGAAACCTCTACAAAAAGGACATCAAAAATGTTTTATTCAAATATTAGGAGTTCAAATAATTTATTAGGAGCTTTTCAACACAATTATATTGCGAAACCTCAATTCCTGTACTTTTTACTTAGTTAAAATACCAACGGGTCCAATGAAAGGCCCATTTCGACCCGCTCGTCCGAAACCTCTACAAAAAGGACTGCAAAATAAGTTTTAATCAAATCTTAGGAGTTCATTTAATTGATTAGGAGCTTTTCAACACAATTATATTGCAAAACCTCAGTTTTTGTACTTTTTACTCAATTTAATTCCAACGGGTCCATTGAAAGGCCCATTTAGACCTGCTCGTCCGAAACCTCTACAAAAAAGGACCGCAAAACAAGTTTTAATCAAATTTTAGGAGTTCAAATAATTGATTAGGAGCTTTTCAACAAAATTATATTGCAAAAGCTAAATTTAAGTACTTTTTACTCAGTTAAAATTCCAACGGGTCTATTGTAAGGCCCATTTAGACCTGCTCGTCCGAAACGTATCAAAAAGGACTGCAAAAAAGGTTTTAATCAAAATTTAGGAGTTTATGTAATTGATTAGGAGCTTTTCAACACAATTATATTGCAAAACCTCAATTTTATACTTTTTACTCAGTTAAAATTTTAACGGGTCCATGGAAAGGCCCATTTATCCCGCTCGTCCGAAACCTCTACAAAAAGGACCACAAAAATGTTTTGTTCAAATATTAGGAGTTCAAATAATAGATTAGGAGCTTTTCAACACATTTATACTACAAAACCTCAATTTCTGTACTTTTTACTCAGTTAAAATTTTATCGGGTCCATTGAAAGGCCCATTTAGACCTGCTCGTCCGAAACCTCGATAAAAAGGACTGCAAAATACTTTTAATCCAATTTTAGCAGTTCAAATAATTTATTAGGAGCTTTTCAACACAATTATATTGCAAAACCTCAATTTTATACTTTTTACTCAGTTAAAATTCAAACGGGCCCATTGAAAGGCCCATTTAGACCTGCTCGTCCGAAACCTCTACAAAAGGACCGCAAAAATGTTTTATTCAAATATTAGGAGTTCAAAGAATTGATTAGGAGCTTATCAATACAATTATATTGCGAAACCTCAATTTCTGTACTTTTTACTCAGTTAAAATACCAACGGGTCCATTGAAAGGCCCATTTCGACCCGCTCGTCCGAAACCTCTACAAAAAGGACCGCAAAACAAGTTTTAATCAAATTTTAGGCGTTCAAATAATTTATTAGGAGCTTTTCAACACAATTATATTGCAAAACCTCAATTTCTGTACTTTTTACTCAGTTAACATTCCAACGGGTCCATTGAAAGGCCCATTTCGACCCGCTCGTCCGAAACCTCTACATTAAGGACTGCAAAACAAGTTTTAATCAAAATTTAGGAGTTTATGTAATAGATTAGGAGCTTTTCAACACAATTATATTGCAAAACCTCAATTTCTATACTTTTTACTCAGTTAAAATTCTAACGGGTCCATTGAAAGGCCCATTTAGACCTGCTCGACCGAAACCTCGACAAAAAGGACCGCAAAATAGTTTTAATCAAATTTTAGGAGTTCAAATAATTGATTAGGAACTTTTCAACACAATTATATTGAAAAACCTCAGTTTTATACTCTTTACTCAGTTAAAATTCAAACGGGCCCATTGAAAGGCCCATTTAGACCTGCTCGTCCGAAACCACTACAAAAAGGTTCGCAAAAATGTTTTATTCAAATATTAGGAGTTAAAATAATTGATTAGGAGCTTTTCAACACAATTATATTGCAAAACCTCAATTTCTGTACATTTTACTCAGTTAAAATTCCAACGGGTCCATTGAAAGGCCCATTTAGACCAGCTCGTCCGAATCCTCTACAAAAGGACCGCAAAACAAGTTTTAATCAAATTTTATGAGTTCAAATAATTGATTAGGAGATTTTCAACACAATTATATTGCAAAACCTCAATTTCTATACTTTTTACTCAGTTAAATTCTAACGGGTCCATTGAAAGGCCCATTTAGACCTGCTCGTCCGAAACCTCGACAAAAAGGACCGCAAAATAGTTTTAATCAAATATTAGGAGTTCAAATAATTGATTAGGAGCTTTTCAACACAATTATATTGGAAAACCTCAATTTCTGTACTTTTTACTTAGTTAAAATTCCAACGGGTCCATTGAAAGGCCCATTTAGACATGCTCGTCCGAAACCTCTACAAAAAGGACTGCAAAAATGTTTTAGTCAAATATTAGGAGTTTAAATAATTGATTAGGAGCTTTTCAACACAATTATAATGCAAAAGCTCAATTTCTGTACTTTTTACTTAGTTAAAATTCCAACGGGTCTATTGTAAGGCCCATTTAGACCTGCTCGTACGAAACGTATCAAAAAGGACTGCAAAAAAAGTTTTAATCAAATTTTAGGAGTTCAAATAATTGATTAGGAGCTTTTCATCACAATTATATTGCAAAAGCTCAATTTCTGTACTTTTTACTTAGTTAAAATTCCAACGGGTCTATTGTAAGGCCCATTTAGACCTGCTCGTCCGAAACCTCTACAAAAAGGACCGCAAAAATGTTTTAGTCAAATATTAGGAGTTTAAATAATTGATTAGGAGCTTTTCAACAAAATTATAATGAAAAGCTCAATTTTTGTACTTTTTACTTAGTAAAAATTCCAACGGGTCTATTGTAAGGCCCATTTAGACCCGCTCGTCCGAAACCTCTACAAAAAGGACATCAAAAATGTTTTATTCAAATATTAGGAGTTCAAATAATTTATTAGGAGCTTTTCAACACAATTATATTGCGAAACCTCAATTCCTGTACTTTTTACTTAGTTAAAATACCAACGAGTCCAATGAAAGGCCCATTTCGACCCGCTCGTCCGAAACCTCTACAAAAAGGACTGCAAAATAAGTTTTAATCAAATCTTAGAAGTTCATTTAATTGATTAGGAGCTTTTCAACACAATTATATTGCAAAACCTCAGTTTTTGTACTTTTTACTCAATTTAATTCCAACGGGTCCATTGAAAGGCCCATTTAGACCTGCTCGTCCGAAACCTCTACAAAAAAGGACCGCAAAACAAGTTTTAATCAAATTTTAGGAGTTCAAATAATTGATTAGGAGCTTTTCAACAAAATTATATTGCAAAATCTAAATTTAAGTACTTTTTACTCAATTAAAATTCCAACGGGTCTATTATAAGGCCCATTTAGACCTGCTCGTCCGAAACGTATCAAAAAGGACTGCAAAAAAGGTTTTAATCAAATTTTAGGAGTTTATGTAATTGATTAGGAGCTTTTCAACACAATTATATTGCAAAACCTCAATTTTATACTTTTTACTCAGTTAAAATTTTAACGGGTCCATGGAAAGGCCCATTTATCCCGCTCGTCCGAAACCTCTACAAAAAGGACCACAAAAATGTTTTGTTCAAATATTAGGAGTTCAAATAATAGATTAGGAGCTTTTCAACACATTTATACTGCAAAACCTCAATTTCTGTACTTTTTACTCAGTTAAAATTTTAACGGGTCCATTGAAAGGCCCATTTAGACCTGCTCGTCCGAAACCTCGATAAAAAGGACTGCAAAATACTTTTAATCAAATTTTAGCAGTTCAAATAATTTATTAGGAGCTTTTCAACACAATTATATTGCAAAACCTCAATTTTATACTTTTTACTCAGTTAAAATTCAAACGGGCCCATTAAAAGGCCCTTTTAGACCTGCTCGTCCGAAACCTCTACAAAAGGACCGCAAAAATGTTTTATTCAAATATTAGGAGTTCAAAGAATTGATTAGGAGCTTATCAATACAATTATATTGCGAAACCTCAATTTCTGTACTTTTTACTCAGTTAAAATACCAACGGGTCCATTGAAAGGCCCATTTCGACCCGCTCGTCCGAAACCTCTACAAAAAGGACCGCAAAAATGTTTTATTCAAATATTAAGAGTTAAAATAATTGATTAGGAGATTTTCAACACAATTATATTGCAAAACCTCAATTTCTGTACTTTTTACTTAGTTAAAATTCCAACGGGTCCATTGAAAGGCCCATTTAGACCAGCTCGTCCGAAACCTCGACTAAAAGGACCACAAAATAATTTTAATCAAATTTTAGGAGTTCAAATAATTGATTAGGACGTTTTCAACACAATTATATTGAAAAACCTCAATTTTATACTTTTTACTAAGTTAAAATTACAACGGGCCCATTGAAAGGCCCATTTAGACCTACTCGTCCGAAACCTCAACAAAAAGGACCGGAAAAATGTTTTATACAAATTTTAGGAGTTCAAATAACTGATTAGGAGCTTTTCAACACAAGTATATTGTGAAACCTCAATTTCTGTACTTTTTACTCAGTTAAAAAACCAACGGGTCCATTGAAAGGCCCATTTCGACCCGCTCGTCCGAAACCTCTACAAAAAGGACTGTAAAATAAGTTTTAATCAAATTTTAGGAGTTCATGTAATTGATTAGGATCTTTTCAACAAAATTATATTGCAAAACCTCAATTTTTGTACTTTTTACTCAATTTAATTCCAACGGGTCCATTGAAGGGCCCATTTAGTCCTGCTCGTCTGAAACCTCTACAAAAAAAGACCACAAAACAAGTTTTAATCAAATTTTAGGAGTTCAAATAATTTATTAGGAGCTTTTCAACACAATTATATTGCAAAAGCTAAATTTCTGTACTTTTTACCCAGTTAAAATTCCAACGGGTCCATTGTAAGGCCCATTTAGACCTGCTCGTCCGAAACGTATCAAAAAGGACTTCAAAAAGGTTTTAATCAAATTTTAGGAGTTTATGTAATTGATTAGGAGCTTTTCAACACAATTATATTGCAAAACCTCAATTTTATACTTTTTACTCAGTTAAAATTTCAACGGGTCCATTGAAAGGCCCATTTAGACCCGCTCGTCCGAAACCTCTACAAAAAGGACAGCAAAAATGTTTTATTCAAATATTAGGAGTTCAAATAATTGATTAGGAGATTTTCAACACAATTATATTGCAAAACCTCAATTTCTGTACTTTTTACTCAGTTAAAATACCAACGGGTCCATTGAAAGGCCCATTTCGACCCGCTCGTCCGAAACCTCTTCAAAAAGGACTGCAAAATAAGTTTTAAACAAAATTTAGGAGTTCATGTAATTGATTAGGAGCTTTTCAACACAATTATATTGCAAAACCTCAATTTTTGTACTTTTTACTCAATTTAATTCCAACGGGTCCATTGAAAGGCCCATTTAGACCTGCTCGTCCGAAACTTCTACAAAAAAGGACCGCAAAACAAGTTTTAATCAAATTTTAGGAGTTCAAAAAATTGATTAGGATCTTTTCAACACAATTATATTGCAAAAGCTAAATTTTTGTACTCTTTACTCAGTTAAAATTCCAACGGGTCCATTGTAAGGCCCATTTAGACCTTCTCCTCCGAAACGTATCAAAAAGGACTACAAAAAAGGTTTTAATCAAATTTTAGGAGTTTATGTAATTGATTAGGAGCTTTTCAACACAATTATATTGCAAAACCTCAATTTTATACTTTTTACTCAGTTAAAATTTCAATGGGTCCATTGAAAGGCCCATTTAGACCCGCTCGTCTGAAACCTCTACAAAAAGGACCGCAAAAATGTTTTATTCAAATATTACGAGTTCAAATAATTGATTAGGAGATTTTCAACACAATTATATTGCAAAACCTTAATTTCTGTACTTTTTACTCAGTTAAAATTCCAACGGGTCCATTGAAAGGCCCATTTAGACCTGCTCGTCCGAAACCTCTACAAAAAGGACCGCAAAAATGTTTTATTCAAATATTAGGAGTTCAAATAATTGATTTAGAGCTTTTCAACACAATTATATTGCGAAACCTCAATTTCTATACTTTTTATTCAGTTAAAATACCAACGGGTCCATTGAAAGGCCCATTTCGACCCGCTCGTCCGAAACCTCTACAAAAAGGACTGCAAAATAAGTTTTAATCAAATTTTAGGAGTTCATGTAATTGATTAGGAGCTTTTCAACACAATTATATTGCAAAACCTCAATTTTTGTACTTTTTACTCAATTTAATTCCAACGGGTCCATTGAAAGGCCCATTTAGACCTGCTCGTCCGAAACCTCTACAAAAAAGGACCGCAAAACAAGTTTTAATCAAATTTTAGGAGTTCAAATAATTGATTAAGAGCTTTTCAACACAATTATATTGCAAAAGCTAAATTTCTATACTTTTTACTCAGTTAAAATTCCAACGGGTCCATTGTAAGGCCCATTTAGACCTGCTCGTCCGAAACGTATCAAAAAGGACTGCAAAAAAGGTTTTAATCAAATTTTAGGAGTTTATGTAATTTATTAGGAGCTTTTCAACACAATTATATTGCAAAACCTCAATTTTATACTTTTTACTCAGTTAAAATTTCAACGGGTCCATTGAAAGGCCCATTTAGACCCGCTCGTCCGAAACCTCTACAAAAAGGACCGCAAAAATGTTTTATTCAAATCTTAGGAGTTCAAATAATTGATTAGGAGCTTTTCAACACAATTATATTGTGAAACCTCAATTTCGGTACTTTTTACTCAGTTGAAATACCAACGGGTCCATTGAAAGGCCCATTTCGACCCGCTCGACCGAAACCTCTACAAAAGGACTGCAAAATAAGTATTAATCAAATTTTAGGAGTTCATGTAATTGATTAGGATCTTTTCAACACAATTATATTGCAAAACCTCAATTTTTGTACTTTTTACTCAATATAATTCGAATGGGTCCATAGAAAGGCCCATTTAGACCTGCTCGTCCGAATCCTTTACAAAAAAGGACATCAAAACATGTTTTAATCAAATTTTAGGAGTTCAAATAATTGATTAGGAGATTTTCAACACAATTATATTGCAAAAGATAAATTTCTGTACTTTTTACTTTGTTAAAATTCCAACGGGTCCATTGTAAGGCCCAGTTAGACCTGCTCGTCCGAAACGTATCAAAAAGGACTGCAAAAAAGGTTTTAATCAAATTTTAGGAGTTTATGTAATTGATTAGGAGCTTTTCAACACAATTATATTGCAAAACCTCAATTTTATACTTTTTACTCAGTTAAAATTTCAACGGGTCCATTGAAAGGCCCATTTAGACCCGCTCGTCCGAAACCTTTACAAAAAGGACCGCAAAAATGTTTTATTCAAATCTTAGGAGTTCAAATAATTGATTATGAGCTTTTCAACACAATTATATTGCAAAACCTCAATTTCTGTACATTTTACTTAGTTAAAATTCCAACGGGTCCATTGAAAGGCCCATTTAAACCAGCTCGTCCGAAACCTCTAAAAAAGGACCGCAAAACAAGTTTTAATCAAATTTTATGAGTTCAAATAATTTATTAGGAGCTTTTCAACACAATTATATTGCAAAACCTCAATTTCTATACTTTTTACTCAGTTAAAATTCTAACGGGTCCATTGAAAGGCCCATTTAGACCTGCTCGTCCGAAACCTCGACAAAAAGGACCGCAAAATAGTTTTAATCAAAAATAGGAGTTCAAATAATTGATTAGAAGCTTTTCAAAACATTTATACTGCAAAACCGCAATTTCTGTACTTTTTACTCAGTTAAAATACCAACACGTCCATTGAAAGGCCCATTTCGACCCGCTCGTCCGAAACCTCTACAAAAAGGACTACAAAATAAGTTTTAATCAAATTTTAGGAGTTCATGTAATTGATTAGGAGCTTTTCAACACAAATATATTGCAAAACCTCAATTTTTGTACTTTTTACTCAATTTAATTCCAACGCGTCCATTGAAAGGCCCATTTAGACCCGCTCGTCCGAAAACTCTACAAAAAAGGACCGCAAAACAAGTTTTAATCAAATTTTAGGAGTTCAAATAATTGATTAGGAGCTTTTCAACACATTTATACTGCAAAACCTCAATTTCTGTACTTTTTACTCAGTTAAAATTCTAACGGGTCCATTGAAAGGCCCATTTAGACCTGCTCGTCTGAAACCTCGACAAAAGGACTGCAAAAATAGTTTTAATCAAATTTTAGAAGTTCAAATAATTTATTAGGAGCTTTTCAACACAATTATATTGCAAAACCTCAATTTCATACTTTTTACTCAGTTAAAATTCAAACGGGCCCATTGAAAGGCCCATTTAGACCTGCTCGTCCGAAACCTCTACAAAAAGATTCGCAAAAATGTTTTATTCAAATATTAGGAGTTAAAATAATTGATTAGGAGCTTTTCAACACAATTATATTGCAAAACCTCAATTGCTGTACTTTTTACTCAGTTAAAATTCCAACGGGTCCATTGAAAGGCCCATTTCGACCTGCTCGTCCGAAACCTCTACAAAAAGGACCGCAAAAATGTTTTATTCAAATATTAGGAGTTCAAATAATTGATTAGGAGCTTTTCAACACAATTATATTGCGAAACCTCAATTTCTGTACTTTTTACTAAGTTAAAATACCAACGGGTCCATTGAAAGGCCCATTTCGACCCGCTCGTCCGAAACCTCTACAAAAAGGACTACAAAATAAGTTTTAATCAAATTTTAGGAGTTCATGTAATTGATTAGGAGCTTTTCAACACAATTATATTGAAAAACCTGAATTTTTGTACTTTTTACTCAATTTAATTCCAACGGGTCCATTGAAAGGCCTATTTAGACCTGCTCGTCTGAAACCTCTACAAAAAAGGACCGCAAAACAAGTTTTAATCAAATTTTAGGAGTTCGAATATTTGATTAGAAGCTTTTCAACACAATTACATTGCAAAAGCTAAATTTCTGTACTTTTTACTCAGTTAAAATTCCAATGGGTCCATTGTGAGGCCCATTTAGACCTGCTCGTCCGAAACGTATCAAAAAGGACTGCAAAAAAGGTTTTAATCAAATTTTAGGAGTTTATGTAATTGATTAGGAGCTTTTCAACACAATTATATTGCAAAACCTCAATTTTATACTTTTTACTCAGTTAAAATTTCAACGGGTCCATTGAAAGGCCCATTTAGACCCGCTCGTCCGAAACCTCTACAAAAAGGACCGCAAAAATGTTTTATTCAAATCTTAGGAGTTCAAATAATTGATTATGAGCTTTTCAACACAATTATATTGCAAAACCTCAATTTCTGTACATTTTACTTAGTTAAAATTCCAACGGGTCCATTGAAAGGCCCATTTAAACCAGCTCGTCCGAAACCTCTACAAAAGGACCGCAAAACAAGTTTTAATCAAATTTTATGAGTTCCAATAATTTATTAGGAGCTTTTCAACACAATTATATTGCAAAACCTCAATTTCTATACTTTTTACTCAGTTAAAATTCTAACGGGTCCATTGAAAGGCCCATTTAGACCTGCTCGTCCGAAACCTCGACAAAAAGGACCGCAAAATAGTTTTAATCAAATATTAGGAGTTCAAATAATTGATTAGGATCTTTTCAACACAATTATATTGGAAAACCTCAATTTCTGTACTTTTTAGTCAGTTAAAATTCCAACGGGTCCATTGAAAGGCCCATTTAGACATGCTCGTCCGAAACCTCTACAAAAAGGACCGCAAAAATGTTTTATTCAAATATTAGGAGTTCAAATAATTGATTAGGAGCTTTTCAACACAAATATAATGCGAAACCTCAATTTCTATACTTTTTACTCAGTTAAAATACCAACAGGGAATTATATTGAAAAACGTCAATTTTATTCTTTTTACTCAGTTGAAATTCCAACGAGCAACGGGTGTGGGATGGCTCTCAATTCTCTCTTAATTTTTTCAGGGGTTCTTTTTTGTGTTTTGCTTGCTCCTCTTTTTCCGGTGGATTTCCTCTCTCTTCCACCGGTTCCCCTTCCCCTCACGGCACCTCTCCTTTTGCCGCATATGCAAGTGAATCATCAGATAAGGCTTCCCTTGGAATTCGGGAAGAGTAATCGAAAAGCCATCCCACATCAACAGCTTTTCTCACTCTTTTTTTATAATTTTTCTAATATATTTTGTTATCTTTTTTTTATACCAACTTTCTAGTATCTTCTTTTTCATGCCTGCCGAATGAGATTGGATTTTTTACTTATCATTTCCATCCCCTTCATCTTGCTTGGGTTAGATCTGCGAATATCCTCTCGGAAATCGCTAGATCCGGTTGGTAAGATCTTTCCTTTCACATATTTTTTATTCTTTTCAACTTTTTTCAGCAGTACTCTAATCCGGTTATCTCCTTTTCTTATGGGTTTCCTTTCACGGTTGCCACCGGTTGCAATCCACCGTCATATCCACGCCGACAGCAAGGATTGACGCACAAGTAGATCCATTTTTCGGGCGGACCCTCGTTCTGTCGCAAGATCCGTCCCCTTTTCCCTAAATCTGCTTAAATCTGAATGGCTCTTAATCCTTTTTTTAGCCATGGATTTTGTCATTTCTCTCCTTATCTGTATTTTTTCGGTCCTTTACTCATTATCGGAATTATTTTGCCTAACTTTTTTCACATCTTTTTGCAGATCTATCTCTTTTCGAATATACAGAACGGTGTCTGTGGTGGTTCTTTTCCTCTCTAACGATTGGTCTAACCCCCTTTACCAATTCTGAAACTTGCCACAACAAACATACGGTCGCTGATGGCGGCCTTTTTCCACCGCCTCTATAAGGGTTTTTTCAAACCGCGAAATGATCTAGGGTTTTCTCCCCCTTTACCCCTCTTTTTTTCACAGCTTTTTTCCACGGTATTCTCCAGATTTAAATTTTTCTCTTCTCAATCTGTCATAGGTTTCTCAGAAGTTTCTCTTCTGCCACTTCTGATATCGCAACTACATCCTCCCCTCTATGAATCCTGGTGGTGGTTGCCAGCGGCGTCCCAACGACGGCTAGGGTTTTTTCCCCTTTTCTTTTTTATTTTATTTACTTATTATAATAATCTACCAATCCTTTCTTTTTTAACCTTTTTCAGATATGCATATTATTCCATCTCAGAAGGAATGCTTTTGCTGCTAACTTCTGGCAATTATCATCGTACGCTTCCTTGTTCCCTCACTCTCTATGTTTCTACTTCTTTATTACTAAGTTTTTACTCCACTTTCTGTTCTTTATCTCAAGATCATGTTGTTTGTTTATGATAGGATTAATTTCACCTTTTCTAACATGCTGGCCTATAAACCCTGATCTGCTATTATACATTATCTATGCACCTTTTGCGATGAACCCAAACATTTTTTTGCATCCAATCAAATCATATTCTCTGCTGATTATATCATTATATTTCTACTTTAATAAATCATCTCTATATCAAGCCCTTACAGGGAATCAACTACAAGCCCAACTTCTGGGATCATCCAATTTACACTACTCTTGCAATATATCATATTTTCTATTCATTTCTATGTTCTTCTCTAATAAACTTCATAATCATGCTTTACTGTTCCTTTTCTTACACTTCATATACACTCTGTTATGTTGCCTAAGGAGTATAACCTTTAACTTTTATCTAGTTAATCTCTTCAACCTTCTGTATCTGCTTTATCATCTATCTGTGATGTATGCTGCAACCCTTCTCTTAAAGAATATATCTATAAGATTTATCATATTGATCTTATATACTTTCAAGATCACAGTTATGCATACATATACTAAGATCAATACTGCATTCAATTCTATATTTACATGCGTTATCATATTGTCTCTACACACTGCTCAATTCGTAACTATGCATGCAGTCACCTCATATACTCCATGGTCTCAACCTTTAAGAATTCATGATTTATCCACTTATTCATTCTTATGGTTTGCTCAAATGTTCTACTCTCCTAACCCTCTTATGTTTCGTTTTAGAATATTATCTAACCTATATGCATTCCCAATTGTTCTTTCAATCGATTCCATCATAACCTTCTTCTCTTCCCTCTTTTTAATCTTCCCTCCTTTGTCTCTATCTTTAATTAACTTTCTGTTTTACTCCCAACAGATTGTATATATTTACTCACCCAATTGGACTGATTATTTTACCTGGGTTTCACCTAGAAGGTATGCTCCCTATCCCTATATCATACTTAAGTTTACCCATTCCACTATTTCTGCAACTTATATCACTTTCAAGCACTGCTCGAACAAACACACAGCCCTTTCAGGGACGCAATTACTAGCCCACCATTTGGGATTCCCTTTAGCTACATATAATCTTCAAATATTATATCATCTACAAGCTATTTGGAACTCTGTTCTAATTTGTTATATGAATGAGATTATTGGCTACTTAAAAACTTTTATTATAGTGCTCATTCTTTCGATTACGAATTCGGACTTGATCGACTCCCTGGAATATGTCTCTTTTATAATCTACATGCTTCTCTGCTGGCTGCATACTGTTTATAATAATATCACCTTCACCTACAGGAATCCTAAATGCTATGAACCACTATACAAGACACAAATTACTAAGTTTCTGCCTAAGGAAAGCTGGAACATCTACTCTACTAATGGGCGATGGGTTATTTTAATTTCAATTAATTTTATTTGCATTCCCCCCAATATATTTTTGCTCCTTTGGTTTGTAATTATTTTCTTATCCCCGCTTCTATCTTCCCCTGGGCCTGCAATTTTTTATTGCCTTTTCTCTTTTCTGCTTTTCTTTTATTTTTCATATGCTCTTATCTGCTTTCTAGCTTACTTCAATACTGCCATGCATGCTTTATATTTTTCCTTAGTTGAATGTTGCTTAATTATATTGATGTTATGCCTGTTAGGAATATATTCCCACTACGCCTCTTTAAGTGAAATACTACAAGCCCATATTTGGGATTTATGTCAAATCCTTTTCAAAAGGTGCTTTCCAAACAAAATACATATTAATTTGTCAAATTTCCTGATAACCTTTAGTTATATTTCCTCAATAAAATGGTTTTATCTTACATTCAATCTACTTATTCCGTTTCTTTCAAAATTTATTAATTACCTATTAATGTGCCCAATTTCTCAAATTCCTTTAATTTATTCAACTATGTTTATTTTTCTTTTACATAGTCTGAACACATTTATATTCAAAAAGTCAGTCTTACTTTCCTTTTTTACAGAAATTAAAAATCAATTACCATATTTTATGTACAAACTTTCCTCTTTTCGGTTTCATAAATTACCAAACATCCATAAATTTCCTTTCAGAAAGGGTTTTTATACAGCTAACACGAATTATATACTTCCGTTTTTATTCCATCTAATTTATTCAACTTTTATTATTAAATTATTCTCATTAAATCTTGCCACTAATTTTACATCATCAATACAATTAATGAATTTATCTTTCAGTTTTAACTTAACCTACCCATTACTATTTGGTTCTAAAAAAATTGCTCTCCGTATTAAATTTTTCGTCAAAATATTTACTTTTATTAACAATCATTATTTCCATAAATCCCTTTCAATTTTCCCATTACACTTTCATTTAATTTTATATAGGTATTTACGATATAATTTATTAATATCTTCCAAAATTCCCTCTTTTATTACAATTTATAGATCTTTTAAGAAAATCACCTTTTATACTTTACATTATGCCTTTAATAGTTCAAATCTTTCACAATCGTTTCTAATTTCTCGAAATTCTCTTCACTCTACTTTCCATATCTCATCCTCCTTAACCGTACTATTTATAAACGCACATCACTACCATTCCAACCCACAAAACCATCAATACCTTCAAACTCTCTTATTCTCCCCAACTCTCCCAATGGCTTCTTCATCTTCTATCCCCCAACTCAGCTCAATCAATCTCACCAACGAAGAAGCGGAACTTCTCTACACACCTGACTTTGGTTGGGACATTGTTAAGGAAGACCCCAAGCTGATTGTAATTGGTCGCTTCATATCGTCTAAAGTATTAGACATATATGCTGTCATCAATGCTTTCGAAGGAATCTGGAAGCCCAACGATGTAGTCTCCATATCAGTCATTCAAGACAATTTCCTCAAGATCAAGTTTAAGGAAATCAAGAACTGCTATGAGATAATCAACCGTGGTCCTTGGCTGTACAAGGATGAATGGTTAGCGGTAACTGAATATGATCCAGCCAAAGCCTTAAGCGAGTACAATTTTAGCTCTATGCGAATCTGGATCCGAATCTTCTCCCTTCCTGACTCACTTTATGCGGATGTTGACCTGTAACGCCCCGGTTTTGGGCGTTGACCGGTTCGGTCAAAGTGCTGTTCGAATCTAAAAAGGGTGAAATTAGGAAAGCCTAGTTCGGGTTGCATTAAAAATATGGAAAAATGTTCTAAAATCATCTTTTAATATAATTAAGTGAACTGTGAAATCAATTTTGGAAAATGAGTTTTGGAAGGGTGACATTTTGGCTAGTGACCAAAATGTAATTTTTGAAAGTTTGGTGACTGTTTTATAAAGGGTTGAAACTTTGAATCTTTAAGGAGCTATTATTCCAAAAGTAGTTTCTCCAGATTTTTTCTAAGATATTTTAAGGATTTATTTTGATTTTAAAACATATCAAAAGTGGAGGGAAAGCCATTTTGGCCATTTTGATAACTAACTTCCTATTTTCCTTTCTCTCATTTTCTCTCAACCCAAACACTTTCTTTCCAGAGAATTGTTTCTGATTTTCTCACCTAAATCCCTCCTTTCAACTCTCTTTTGATTCCTAATTAACATATCTACAAAACCTCATCATTTGCTACTTGATTCATCAAGGTTTTTGATTCCAAAAAGAGGAGAAACTCAAGTTTGGAGGTAAGAACGTCCTTCTCCTCTAAACTATCAGTTCTTTACTGAAATTCCTAAGTTTTCAATCCTTAATTGATGTTTTATTAAAGGCTTTTGAGTTGTGAATTGGATCTTGGCTTATAATGCAAGATTTGGTGATTTTTGATGATTTTCGTTTGATCTGTTAAATCTGTGATTTGAGATGTGTTTTTGATGTTATTTGGACTCTAAATTGATAAGGAATTGAGTTTTGATTAATGCAATCCCGGATATGTTGAGTTTCCTAAGTTTAGCTTGTGATTCTTGATTGTTTTTGAGGTGATCTTGTGGATCTGATGTTGCTGGAGGTATGAGGATGTTAATAGGTTCTTTTTAGATGTTAAATGATGTTAATAGATGTTTGGTTTTGTTGGTTAATGGCTGGGCTTTGTTGAGAGGTGGTTTGGATGCATTTTCGGTTGTGTTTGGTGGCCGAAAATGGAGTGTGGATGAGAGCAGCGAGTTTAGGTGCTTTCATTGAAGCAATTAATGCATGATGATGCATTAATCCTCTGCTTTGATGTGTTAAAACATGGGAGGCATCTTTGGATCCAAGAGTTGTTGATCCGGAAGCTTGATTTGGTGCTTCGGCAAGAGGCGAAGTGGAATCGGTGAGTGAAATTGGGTTTTCGGCTTTGAAACCAATGTCTTGGGAGCTTAGTTTAAGTCTAAACAACTTTGCTAAGCTCAAGTGTAAGTTTTCGGAAATACTCTCTAGTGGTGGCCATGATTCGTTTGTTGTGCAATGTGGTTTATTGCATGGTTTAAATTTTGTTTTGAAAGCATGATTTAGCATGGTAAATGCTTTTTTTGTAAGCCATATGTTGAAGGAAGCTCAAGGTAAGAGTTCCTTGTTTTTGAACATTGATTAAATGTGGTTTGATGCTTTTAAATGCATGATGAATATGGCTTGGTTTAATGCTATAAAACAGTGGATAAATTGATGATAATGATGTATATTGGCAAGTGATGTTTTGAAAAGGTTAAGGTCACTAAGGTGGTTAAAAGTCCTTGAGTGAGCCTTGTTTACTTAAGGTCATCAAGGTGGTTAAAAGTCCTTGGATGATTCTTGTTACGGACACAAAGGTGGTTAAAAGTCCTTGTGTGATCCTTTCCATGGTGTTTAAAAGTTCATGGGGCCAAGGTGTTTAAAAGTCCTTGGGGCCAAGGTGTTTAAAAGTCCTTGGGGTGAAACTTGTTACGGACGCAAAGGTGGTTAAAAGTCCTTGTGTGGTCCTTTCCATGGTGTTTAAAAGTCCATGGGGCCAAGGTGTTTAAAAGTCCTTGGGGCCAAGGTGTTTAAAAGTCCTTGGGGTGAAAGTTGATGAACTTGTTTTTAAAGAAATGAAATTTATCACTTGAGGCCAATATAACATGTTATGATATGAAGCATGAGATGCTTGTTTAAAGTATGCTTTTGAACATGTGTAAATGTTGATTTGAAGCATGATTTATAAAGTGTTTTATAAATGCATTATTGAATGGTTTAATTGAGCATTCCTCACTAAGCTTTTGCTTACGCTCTCTTTCGTTTTCTTAAATCAATAATGCAGAACATTAGAGTACTTTGAGAGCAGCAAGGAGGGCAAGCATTCAAGTGAAAGTAAAGCTCAAAGTATGGAAGGTTTCTTAAGTACATTTTTAGCTTTTGGTAATTTGGCAATGGGAGACCTAAGTGTATGTTTTGGGAGAGGTTTTGAACTCCCTAAGTATGTTGAATGTTGTTGAGAATGTTTTTTTTTTTTTGAGTTTGGCCTTTACATGCTTGAAATGGAAGTTTATGCTTGAATGGTTTGCTTGTGTAGGAAGCATGCCTATAGATTTGGGGCTTTTTACATGTGATGCTATCTTGATGTTTGGATGATGCCTAAATGTCTTTTATATGCTGAATTGCATGCTGGTAAAGTTTGGTAGCTTTTGGAGCATGTTTGGATGATCAATTGCATGATTAGGTAAGCTTTATGCTGCAATCTGTGCAGGGTGTTCCGGAACAGTGCACACCGTTCCGGAACGGGTGCCTTGAATGAGCCCAGGCGTCCGAAACAGTTGGCACCGTTCCGAAACGGAAAGGCCACTGCCAGCCCCTGTTCTGGTACGTGTTGCGGAACGGCCCCGCATTTCGAAACAGGCTCTGCCTGTTTCGGAACGGTCGACCGTTGGGGGCTAACATTGGCAGTTAAATGTTTTGAATTGTTTGCGTTTTAGTCCTGAACCTTGTTTGTGCAATTGTATGAATTCGGGAAGTCCTTTGGAGCTGAAATTTCACAGAGAAGAATGAAATCTGACTAATTTCAAGTTGGTAACTTTAATTTGGGTTAAGTCCTCCTATTTATCAGAAATTACAATTTGGTCCCTAAAGTCGTAATTTGTTCAATTGGGTCCCTGTTTGATCTCTGATGCTTGTGATCTTTGAATATGTTGTTGAGTGATCACAATTAGGGTTAATGTGCATCTAGACAAGATTAAAAAGAAAAAAAAAGGGTCGTTAATCAAGGTTGACTTTCAGGTTGACTTTGGTTTTCCCCGTGTGACTTTCTTAATTCGGGTCAACCGTCTAGGCCGGGTTAAGGGGGTTACATTTGGTGGTATCAGAGCTGAGTTCTCGAGTACTTGGGAATGAATGTATGCATGATTGAAGTATGTTTGCCTTGTATGCTTGTTGATCGAAAGCATGTTTAGTGGCTTGTGATTTGGATGCAATTGAGTTGTATGCTGTGATGTAGCATGATGTGGGTACCCATTGCCAAATCAAAGCTAAGTGATGATGTTGATTTTTAAATGAAATTGAGCTTGAATACTTGGATTGCTTACCTTGCTGGGCCTGACTTTGTTTTATTTGCATTGTGATTGCATGGTAATAGTATGGCACCACGTAGAGAGTTACGAGGTAATGTGCGAGCTGCGGCTCCTAATGAGAATGAGAACGAGGAGAACACGGGTAGTGCGGTGTTACCTCCTCCTCCATCTGGTGGTGGTGCTGAGGGAGAAAGAGCTGAAGCTGCAGCTGGTGCTGGAGCTGCTGGACCAGAGGTTGGTCAGGGGCAAGCTATGCCTGATATGTCTATGTTGGTACAAGCTATTGCGGGTGCTTTTCGAGCAGCAGTAGCTGGAGCTCAAGGAGCTGGGCATCAGGGAGATGCTGGAGTTAGACTACCTTTGGAGCGTCTGCGCAGTCTTGGTGGGACTGAGTTCAGGGGTATGTCAGCTGAGAGTTCTGAAGCTTGGCTAGAGAGTACCAAGCGAATCTTGGGTCAGATGAGCTGCACGGATGTGCAAAAGCTGGGTTGTGTTGTGTCCTTGCTGCAGGACGATGCGTATACGTGGTGGACGACCACTATAGCTGGAATGGTTGAAGCTGATGGGACTTGGACATTCTTTCAGAATGTGTTCAAGCGGAGATATCTTGGAGTGAGATATCTTGATGAGAAGAAGCGTGAATTCATGTCTCTTACCCAAGGGAGCATGAGTGTGGCTGAGTATGAGGTGCAGTTTGTGCGACTCAGCCAGTATGCACCTGAGCTGATACCTGATGAGCGGGCAAGGTGCGAGAGGTTCCGTTATGGTCTTGTGACGGATGTGAAAATGTATGTGCTGGCCACCGAGTATGATGATTTTGATGTGTTGGTGGGCCGTGCCAAGGACATTGAGATGAACTTGGGTTTATCTGCGAAAGGTGCTGGAGCAAGTTCTGGCAAGAGAGCTGCTGAGTTTAGTTCCGGAGGTGGACAGAACAAGAGGGGACGTGATCAGAAGTATCAGTCCTCAGCTAAGAGAGGTGGTGGTGCACCTGCTAGAGGAGGCTACGCTAGAGCTGATCCTAGTGCTTGCTGGATCTGTGGTTCACGTGGTCACATGAAGCGTGACTGTCCTCGTGATGTGAGAGAGGTGCAAGCTCCTGTAGCGGCAGCTGGTAATGGATGCTGGAATTGTGGATCCGCAGACCACTTGAGGCGAGATTGTCCTAGGTTGGCTGGTGATCAGGTGCGTGCTCCTGCTGTTGCTGCACCACAGAGAGGTCGTGGGCGCGGCCGTGGTAATTTCCAGAGGCGAGAGGAAGGTGGTCGTGGAGTAGCCCATGTTGTGGCTATTCAGCCTGAAGGTGGAGGCCAAGCTAGGGTGTATGCTCAGCGTGAGGGAAGGAATGATGCGGATGTGATTGCAGGTACCTTTACTTTGCAATCCTTGTCATTGCTTTCTTTGATTTATTCTGGATCTACGCATTCATACATTTTGCGTGAGCATGCTGAATTGCTTGGTTTGCCTGTTGAGTCTTTGGATGTTGGTGTTCGTGTCACTAGTTCTTTTGGTGAAACTGTTGTGACTCGGAAGCTTTATAGAAGGTGTCCCTTGGTTGTTCAAGAACATGTTTTTCATGTTGATCTTATGGAGTTGCCCTTTTATGGTTTTGATGTGATCCTTGGTATGGATTGGCTTGCTGAGCATCGTGCCGTGGTAGATTGTGAAAATAAGCGAGTTTCGCTGAAGCTTGCGGATGTTTATGAAGTTGTTGTGGTTGGTGAGAATGTGAAGTTTCTTGCCAATGTGGTGTCTACCTTGGAGGCGAGCAGGATGCTGAGGCAAGGTTGCGAAGCTTATCTAGCTTTTGTGATGAATCCTAGCTCTAAGGAGTTGAGGGTGCAAGATATCCGAGTTGTGAAGGAGTTTCCTGGTGTTTTTTCTGAGGAGTTGCCTGGTTTACCTCCTAATCGCGAGGTGGAGTTTGGAATTGAGCTGTATGAGAATACAACTCCTGTGTCCATTACTCCCTATAGAATGGCACCTAAGGAGCTGAAAGAGCTGAAGACGCAGTTGCAAGAGTTGCTTGACAGTGGTTTCATCCGGCCGAGTGTGTCGCCTTGGGGTGCACCAGTTTTGTTTGTGAAGAAGAAGGATGGCACTATGAGAATGTGCATTGATTATCGTCAGCTGAACAAGTTGACTATCAAGAATCAGTATCCTTTGCCGAGGATTGATGATCTCTTTGATCAATTTCGGGGAGCTTCTGTGTTCTCTAAGATTGACTTGAGGTTAGGGTATTATCAGTTGAAGGTGAAGGATGTGGATGTGCCTAAGACAGCTTTCAGGACAAGGTATGGGCATTATGAGTTTCTTGTGATGCCGTTTGGTTTGACAAATGCTCCTGCTGCTTTCATGGATATGATGAACCGTGTGTTTCATGAATATCTGGACAAGTTCGTTGTGGTGTTCATTGATGATATCCTCGTGTACTCGCGTACTGAGGAGGAGCATGAAGAGCATTTGAGGATTGTTTTGCAAGCCTTGTTGGAGAATCAGCTTTATGCTAAGCTGAGCAAGTGTGAGTTCTGGCTTAAGGAGGTGGTATTTCTTGGGCATGTGGTCTCAGCTGAGGGGATTCGTGTTGATCCTCAGAAGATTGAGGCGGTGATGAATTGGAAAGTTCCTAAGTCTGTTCATGAGGTCCGTAGTTTCCTTGGTTTGGCGGGATACTACCGAAGGTTTGTGGATGGTTTTTCCAAGATTGCTGCTCCTTTGACGAAGTTGTTGCAAAAGGATGTTAAGTATGAGTGGACGGAAGCGAGACAACATGCTTTTGAGAAGCTTAAGGCGACTTTGACGCAAGCTCCTATCTTGGTTCAGCCTGAATCAGGGAAAGAGTTTGTGGTCTATAGTGATGCATCCTATGTTGGTTTGGGATGTGTGCTGATGCAAGAGGGTAAGGTTGTGGCTTATGCATCGCGACAGTTGAAAGTGCATGAGCGCAACTATCCTACGCATGATATTGAGCTGGCTGCAGTGGTTTTTGCTCTGAAGATCTGGAGACATTATCTGTATGGTGAGAAGTGTACTGTGTACACGGATCACAAGAGTTTGAGGTATCTGATGTCTCAGAAGGAGTTGAATCTTAGGCAGCGGCGTTGGTTGGAGTTGCTCAAGGATTATGATCTGACGATTGAGTATCATCCTGGAAAAGCTAATGTTGTTGCGGATGCCTTGAGTAGGAAGGTAGCTGTTGAGCTGAGGGCTATGTTTGCTAGCTTGAGCATATCGCGAGATGGTGGTCTTGTTGCTGAGTTGCAAGTGAAACCATCTTTGGTTCAGTTGATCAAGGAAAATCAGTTGCTGGATGATTCCTTGGTGTCTCATGTTCAGGATATCGCGGAGGGTAGACCTTCGAATTTCTGCTTTAATGATGATGGTGTGTTGTGTTTTGGGAGTCGGATAGTAGTGCCTGCTGATGCTGAGTTGAGGCGTGCTATTCTGACTGAAGGTCATAGTAGTCCTTTTGCTATGCACCCTGGTAGTACTAAGATGTATCGTGATCTTCGTGATGAGTACTATTGGGTGGGTTTGAAGAAGGATGTTGCAGAGTTTGTGAGCAAGTGTTTGGTGTGTCAGCGAGTTAAGGCTGAACATCAGGTTCCTTCAGGGTTGTTGCAACCGTTGAAAATCCCTGAATGGAAGTGGGAGAGGGTTACCATGGATTTTGTATCTGGTTTACCTTTGTCTCCTTCGAAGAAGAATTCTGTTTGGGTGATTGTGGATCGCTTGACGAAGTGTGCGCATTTCTTGCCTGTGCATACTACGTTTTCTTTGGATAAGCTGGCAGAGATGTACATTGCTGAGATTGTGGGGCTGCATGGTGTGCCTAAGTCGATTGTGTCGGATAGGGATCCGAGGTTCACATCGCGTTTCTGGCAGTGTTTGCATCAAGCTCTGGGTACAAGGTTGCATTTCAGTACATCCTATCATCCTCAGTCGGATGGTCAGTCTGAGCGGGTTATCCAGGTCTTGGAGGATATGTTGAGGTGCTGCGTGATTGAGTTCCAAGGTTCTTGGAGAAGCATCTCCCTTTGGTTGAGTTCGCTTATAACAATAGTTATCAGGCGAGTATACAGATGGCACCTTATGAGGCTTTGTACGGGAGGAAGTGTAGGACTCCTCTTTGTTGGGCTGAAACTGGTCAAAAGTTGGTTTCGATGCCGACTTTGTTGAAAGGGACCACCGAGAAGGTGAAGCTCATTTGTGAGCGGTTGAAGGCAGCCTCTGATCGGCAAAAGTCTTACGCGGATTTGAAGCGTAAGGAGATAGAGTATGCGGTGGGTGACCGTGTGTTCTTGAAGGTTTCGCCTTGAAAGAAGGTGATGAGGTTTGGCCGGAAGGGTAAGTTGAGCCCTAGGTACATTGGACCATACGAGGTGGTTGAGCGTGTGGGTCCTGTTGCATATCGGTTGAGGTTACCTCAAGAGTTGGAGAAGATTCATGATGTGTTCCATGTTTCTATGCTCCGGAAGTATAGATCTGATCCCTCACATGTGATGCCTGTGGAGGAAGTGGTTTTGAATCCGGATTTGACCTATGATGAGGAACCAATGAAGGTTCTGGATTCGGATAGCAAGGTTCTTCGTGGCAAGACCATTGAGTTGGTGAAGGTGCTGTGGAAGCATCGAGGTGTTGAGGAAGCCACGTGGGAGCGGAAGGAAGACATGCTGAAGCAGTTTCCTTATCTCTTTCCTTCAGGTAAATTTCGAGGACGAAATTTCTTAAGGGGGGGAGAGTTGTAACGCCACGGTTTTGGGCTTAGGAGTTTTGGGCGTTGACCGGTTCGGTCAAAGTGCTGTTCGAATCTAAAAAGGGTGAAATTAGGAAAGCCTAGTTCGGGTTGCATTAAAAATATGGAAAAATGTTCTAAAATCATCTTTTAATATAATTAAGTGAACTGTGAAATCAATTTTGGAAAATGAGTTTTGGAAGGGTGACATTTTGGCTAGTGACCAAAATGTAATTTTTGAAAGTTTGGTGACTGTTTTATAAAAGGTTGAAACTTTGAATCTTTAAGGAGCTATTATTCCAAAAGTAGTTTCTCCAGATTTTTTCTAAGATATTATAAGGATTTATTCTGATTTTAAAACATATCAAAAGTGGAGGGAAAGCCATTTTGGCCATTTTGATAACTAACTTCCTATTTTCCTTTCTCTCATTTTCTCTCAACCCAAACACTTTCTTTCCAGAGAATTGTTTTTGATTTTCTCACCTAAATCCCTCCTTTCAACTCTCTTTTGATTCCTAATCAACATATCTACAAAACCTCATCATTTGCTACTTGATTCATCAAGGTTTTTGATTCCAAAAGAGGAGAAACTCAAGTTTGGAGGTAAGAACGTCCTTCTCCTCTAAACTATCAGTTCTTTACTGAAATTCCTAAGTTTTCAATCCTTAATTGATGTTTTATTAAAGGCTTTTGAGTTGTGAATTGGATCTTGACTTATAATGCAAGATTTGGTGATTTTTGATGATTTTCGTTTGATCTGTTAAATCTGTGATTTGAGATGTGTTTTTGATGTTATTTGGACTCTAAATTGATAAGGAATTGAGTTTTGATTAATGCAATCCCGGATAGGTTGAGTTTCCTAAGTTTAGCTTGTGATTCTTGATTATTTTTTAGGTGATCTTGTGGATCTGATGTTGCTGGAGGTATAAGGATGTTAATAGGTTCTTTTTAGATGTTAAATGATGTTAATAGATGTTTGGTTTTTTTGGTTAATGGCTGGGCTTTGTTGAGAGGTGGTTTGGATGCATTTTCGGTTGTGTTTGGTGGCCGAAAATGGAGTGTGGATGAGAGCAGCGAGTTTAGGTGCTTTCATTGAAGCAATTAATGCATGATGATGCATTAATCCTCTGCTTTGATGTGTTAAAACAGGGGAGGCATCTTTGGATCCAAGAGTTGTTGATCCGGAAGCTTGATTTGGTGCTTCGGCAAGAGGCGAAGTGGATTCGGTGAGTGAAATTGGGTTTTCGGCTTTGAAACCAATGTCTTGGGAGCTTAGTTTAAGTCTAAACAACTTTACTAAGCTCAAGTGTAAGTTTTCGGAAATACTCTCTAGTGGTGGCCATGATTCGTTTGTTGTGCAATGTGGTTTATTGCATGGTTTAAATTCTGTTTTGAAAGCATGATTTAGCATGGTAAATGCTGTTTTTGTAAGCCATATGTTGAAGGAAGCTCAAGGTAAGAGTTCCTTGTTTTTGAACATTGATTAAATGTGGTTTGATGCTTTTAAATGCATGATGAATATGGCTTGGTTTAATGCTATAAAACAGTGGATAAATTGATGATAATGATGTATATTGGCAAGTGATGTTTTGAAAAGGTTAAGGTCACTAAGGTGGTTAAAAGTCCTTGAGTGAGCCTTGTTTACTTAAGGTCATCAAGGTGGTTAAAAGTCCTTGGATGATTCTTGTTACGGACACAAAGGTGGTTAAAAGTCCTTGTGTGATCCTTTCCATGGTGTTTAAAAGTCCATGGGGCCAAGGTGTTTAAAAGTCCTTGGGGCCAAGGTGTTTAAAAGTCCTTGGGGTGAAACTTGTTACGGACGCAAAGGTGGTTAAAAGTCCTTGTGTGGTCCTTTCCATGGTGTTTAAAAGTCCATGGGGCCAAGGTGTTTAAAAGTCCTTGGGGCCAAGGTGTTTAAAAGTCCTTGGGGTGAAAGTTGATGAACTTGTTTTTAAAGAAATGAAATTTATCACTTGAGGCCAATATAACATGTTATGATATGAAGCATGAGATGCTTGTTTAAAGTATGCTTTTGAACATGTGTAAATGTTGATTTGAAGCATGATTTATAAAGTGTTTTATAAATGCATTATTGAATGGTTTAATTGAGCATTCCTCACTAAGCTTTTGCTTCCGCTCTCTTTCGTTTTCTTAAATCAATAATGCAGAACATTAGAGTACTTTGAGGGCAGCAAGGAGGGCAAGCATTCAAGTGAAAGTAAAGCTCAAAGTATGGAAGGTTTCTTAAGTACATTTTTAGCTTTTGGTAATTTGGCAATGGGAGACCTAAGTGTATGTTTTGGGAGAGGTTTTGAACTCCCTAAGTATGTTGAATGTTGTTGAGAATGTTGTTTTTTTTGAGTTTGGCCTTTACATGCTTGAAATGGAAGTTTATGCTTGAATGGTTTGCTTGTGTAGGAAGCATGCCTATAGATTTGGGGCTTTTTACATGTGATGCTATCTTGATGTTTGGATGATGCCTAAATGTCTTTTATATGCTGAATTGCATGCTGGTAAAGTTTGGTAGCTTTTGGAGCATGTTTGGATGATCAATTGCATGATTAGGTAAGCTTTATGCTGCAATCTGTGCAGGGTGTTTCGGAACAGTGCACACCGTTCCGGAACGGGTGCCTTGAATGAGCCCAGGCGTCCGAAACGGTTGGCACCGTTCCGAAACGGAAAGGCCACTGCCAGCCCCTGTTTCGGTACGTGTTGCGGAACGGCCCCGCGTTTCGAAACAGGCTCTGCCTGTTTCGGAACGGTCGACCGTTGGGGGCTGACATTGGCAGTTAAATGTTTTGAATTGTTTGCGTTTTAGTCCTAAACCTTGTTTGTGCAATTGTATGAGTTCGGGAAGTCCTTTGGAGCTGAAATTTCACAGAGAAGCATGAAATCTGACTAATTTCAAGTTGGTAACTTTAATTTGGGTTAAGTCCTCCTATTTATCAGAAATTACAATTTGGTCCCTAAAGTCGTAATTTGTTCAATTGGGTCCCTGTTTGATCTCTGATGCTTGTGATCTTTGAATATGTTGTTGAGTGATCACAATTAGGGTTAATGTGCATCTAGACAAGATTAAAAAGAAAAAAAAGGGTCGTTAATCAAGGTTGACTTTCGGGTTGACTTTGGTTTTCCCCGTGTGACTTTCTTAATTCGGGTCAACCGTCTAGGCCGGGTTAAGGGGGTTACATGACCGTTCCCATCTGGTGGGACACGCACTAGGATCCATGGTTGGCAACGTCCTCCGGACGAACACCCGAGAAGTTGAGGGAAATATGAAGGATTTCCTTCGGGTTGAAATCCTGTTAAACATAACAAGACCGGTCACTCGCTTTGTCTTTATTGGCTCTGGTGAAAACAAAATCATGTGTCGTATTCAGTACGAAAGGCTCCCTACACTATGCCCTGGTTGTGGCATTGTCTGCCATACATTAGACAATTGTCCTACCCGCTCCTCACTTGATCTCAATAAACTTCAGTACGGAGAATGGCTCCGTTATCTTCCACCCAGACGTCGCCTAGTTGGTATTCGTGGGCGTATCCGCACAGTGGAACCAAATTTGATTCCAAACATTCCGCCAGTCAATGGTAAATATATTTTAATCTTCACAATAATTCGTTATTTCTTTTGTATTATTAATTCAACTATTTTGTCCAAATATTTACGATCTTCTCTTGTCGTAGTTGCCCTGACAAACATTCTAGCAGCTCCGGCTAACCCTCCTGCTCCCCCTACCGATCAGAATATCACGAGTAAATTAAATCACATCATTACCATCCTTTTCATAAATGATTCCGAAGCTCTAACATCCGTAAAATCCCTATACATAGGTTCTTTAAATGAAGGCGATGCAGCCTCCTTTACGGAACAAGCAACCGAAGAAGCCCAAAATGTGGACACGGCCATGGAAGAAGGCCCCAATTCTGTTAAAGAACCCCCTGCAGCTGATTTGAAGCAAAAAGCTCCACTCGAGCCCCAACCCTTGAACACCATCTATCCCATCCCGGAAGATGGTTCTGATGAAGAATGGGACACCACGGATGATTTCGGTGTCCCCAGCCCTACTGCCGAGCAGATTAAAAAGTTTGACTCTGAATCGAGTAAGCCTTCTAAACCCACTGATACAATACTCAATGACTTTAATCAGTGGTTACTTAAAACTTACCCGAATGATGCAGCCCCTGCACCTGTTCCTGTACCAGCACCCGCACCTTCACCTGCACCAACCCAAACAAACCGAGGCATGAAACTCCGCTCCCCAATACAAGTATCGCTCCCGCCGAAAAAATCCAAACAGTCAGGATCTACTCCAAAAGCTGGGATGAGCAGCTCTAAAAACTCTCCGGCGGCGGCTGATTCCCAGCCCCGCCGAGCAAAATGAGGATCCTATGCTGGAACTGTCAGGGTCTTGTACAAGCCCCGACGGTTCAACATTTTCGGTCCTATGTCCAACGAACCAACCCCGATATCATTTTCTTATGCGAGACTAAAATAAATAATGCGGAATGTAACCTCTTATGTCTTTCATTAGGTATGTTAGACATTATTTCTATTTCCCCTACGGAAGAGTGTTCCGGAATTTCTTTATTTGCTGCGAACAATATTAATATAAGTTTAATTTCCTATTCGTCGCGTTTTATTCATATTCAAATCACACAGAATAACTCCACAATGTTTTTCACCGGTATGCATGGTTTTCCGGAAACTAGCCAAAAATATAAAACATGGGAACTAATTGATTCTTTATATCCTTCTACTAAAGATAAACCTTGGCTTCTCGGCGGAGATTTCAATGAAATTTTAACGGACTCGAAAAAACAAGGGGGCCCCGTAGAGCTAGATCCCAAATTAAAAACTTTCGCAATTGTTTAACTCGAAACAACCTCTTTGATTGTAAGCCAACTTCGGGTTGGTTCACTTGGACAAAAGTGGGACCCTTAACCCCGGTAATACATGAAAGACTAGACCGTTTTATCGCTAATTCCGCATGGCAAGATCTCTTCCCTTCTCATCGAATCACCACAGAATATGTTGCTAAATCTGACCATTGTTTCCTTCTCCTCGAATTAGATACTACGTCTACTACACCCAAAATACAACCCCCCAAGAACTTCAGATTCGAAAGTTGCTGGGCTAATAATAAAGATAATATCCAAACAATCCAAAGGGCATGGGTCGATACCCCCGGAACAGCCATAAACACAATTGAAGCGGTAGGAAATTATCTAGAAGAATGGCAAAACCAACAACGCTTTAAATCAACCAGACGAATTAAGTTTCTCACTAAAAAAATAAATAAATTATTATGCCGTCCATTAACAGCCACAAATGAACAAGTTTACTTAAATTATAGAATTGAATTAAATAAACTTTTAACAGAGCAAGAAGTTTATTGGGCTCAAAGATCCCGAACTCTTTGGCTCTCCCAAGGGGACAAAAACACCAAGTTCTTCCATGCTCGAGCTTCTGATTATTTCAAAAACTTGTTCACAACATCTAAACCCCAAATCTCGAACATCATACTTGACAAAATTCACCCTTCCATCAATTCTTCAATGAATGAAAACCTTCTAAAGGCGTTCACCAGAGAGGAAATTCTTCATGCTTTTAAAGATATTGACCCCAGGAAAGCTCCTGGGTCAGATGGTCTACCCAGTAGCTTCTTTAGACAACACTGAGATACAGTGGGAGACGATGTTATTAACCTTTGTATTAACCTATTAAACGGCAAGGCTAATATGGCCTCAGTGAACAAAACAATGTTGGTACTAATACCTAAAGTACAGGACCCAACCTCCATGAAACAACTTAGACCAATTAGCCTATACACTGTTCTCTATAAAATCGTTGCCAAAACAATAGTCAACAGAATGAAACAGGCTATACCTCTATGCATTAGCCCTAATCAAGCAGCCTTTGTCCAGGGACGCAACATATCTGACAACATCCTTGTTGCTCATGAAATTATCCATAATATTAACTCAGGAGCCACTAAATCCTCTCAAGGAGCTGCTCTCAAACTAGACATGGAAAAAGCTTTCGATAGAGTAGAATGGTCTTTTCTCGCAAATGTAATGGAACGTATGGGCTTTGCATCCGAATGGATCGAGCTCAAAATGTGTTGTATTACTACAGTCTCTTTTTCTGTTAAAATTAATAATTCGCTTTCACCCACCTTTCAACCTCAACGTGGTCTTCGCCAGGGGGATCCTCTATCCCCTTTCCTTTTTCTCTTCTGTACTCAAGGCCTCTCAGCTTACTTAGCTGCTGCTCAACAAACTAAAATACTTCCAGGGCTAGGTGCTAATAAATATGGGCCCAAAGTCAACCACCTTCTTTTTGCTGATGATTGTATGGTATTTATAAATACTAATCGGTCTGAAGCGTCCCTTCTGAAAAATGCTCTTCAAACATATGCTAATGCATCAGGTCAAGCAGTCAATTTTGAGAAGTCAACAATTTTCTATAATCCACGTACACCATCTGCAACAAGAAATGAAATTAACAGCCTTTTACAAGTACGCGAGGTTAATAACCCTGGAATATACCTAGGCATCCCGCTCCTAATTGGGAAAAATATAACTAAATCTTTAGGTTTTGTACGTGATAAAGTACATGATCGTCTCTCTAGTTGGGATAAACATCTTCTATCCTTTAGTGGCCGAGAGATTTTTATCAAAGCTATCCTACAATCTCTCCCACAATATGTTATGTCTTGCTATCTACTACCACAAAATATCATCGATGACATGACTACATCAATCCGTCAATACTGGTGGACTGGTAAATCCAACAAAAAAGGTTGGCATATGTTACCTTGGAATCGTATATGCTTACCTAAATCTGCTGGCGGCATGGGTTTTAAGGATTTACACGACTTTAACATTGCTCTCTTGGGCAAGCAAATTTGGAAACTCATCTGTGAACCAGATTCCTTATTAGGACAAATATACCGGTCTAAATACTTTCCTTCCAGCAACATTTTGGATGCACCAAAACCCAACAGGGGCTCCTTCGCTTGGCAAGGTGTATATAACGCTCTTCAGCGTCTTTTCCCTGGCTTTCTTCACCGCCCTGGCATAAACAGTAATATTAGAATACACAAAGATATATGGGGAGGGTCTTCCCCGATTGAGCTTACTGGGGATTACGAAATCTCCGATGAATATCACATTCGTTGTCGTGATTTTATGATACGCAACCAAACTGCCTGGGATACAATTAAGATAAACAATTATTTCAATCCAATTGATGCCGATGCCATTCTCCGCATCCCCATCATAAATGATCAACGTGACTCAATACTCTGGTCTCCCAACGACTCGGGTATTTACTCAGTCCGTTCTGGATACATTTTCTTACAACGTTCAATAACCCAACCTTCGCCACCAACTCGCTTCTGGAAGTTTTTATCCAAAATCAAAGCTCTACCCAAAGTTAAAACTTTTGGCTGGCGTATGGCTTCTGATGCTCTACCAGTTGGATCTAAAATGCAAGCCTTTTCCCCTAGCTCGGGGCCGTGCTCTATCTGTGGTAACCACTCAGAATCGATCCTTCATGCGCTTCGTGACTGCCCTGGGCATCTGAAGCTCTCCAAATTAGTGGTATCCCTATCTCTATCTATAAGAGTTTAGCTCTTACGCCCATGCAATGGTTAGAGGAAGCAGCCTCTACAATTTCCTCTGATAAATTTGGTCTATTCCTTATTGTTCTATGGAATATATGGAACAGACGAAATGATTGGGTTCACAACCACCATCTACAACCTCCATGGCTAATTGCTGTTAATTCAATTAACTTACATGACGAATTTTGTAAATCTTTAAATTCGATTGTCCAAGCTCCATCTACATTTTCTAATCCCTCCCGAACACTTCCTCCACCTAATCATATCAAAATAAATGTGGACGGAGCCTTTAACCCATCAACTCGTGCAGCAGCCGTCGGCGTTGTTGCTCGTGATTCTGCAGGAGCAGTCGTGGGTGGTCTTGCTTTCCCTCTTGGTAGCTGTCAGGACGCTATTACCAGTGAAGGGAAAAGAATCCTTGCTGGCCTCACCTTTTCCCGATCTCAAGGTTGGACTCGTGTCTTGATCGAAACGGACTGCGCATCTCTCGCGAATAGGATCAACAATCCTGCTCAGGACCTCTCTACTATGGGACCATCTATTCTTCAGATACAAGCTGCTCTTCACGACTTCAACTTTATTTCTATTTCCTTTGTAGCCGTGAGGCAAATATTTTAGCCCACACTTTGGCTACCTTTTCGCTGAATTCTATGACTTCTATGTCATTTAATTCGGATATACCACATTGTATACAACATCTTGTAACACATCATTATTGATTAATAATATTTGGGCACTCTTTTCCCCTTTTTAGGGTCCTCTAGCTCTGCTTGAAGGAGAGTAGTAGGGGTTTTTAATGAGGCCTTTTCTTCAAAAAAAATACCAACGGGTCCTTTGAAAGGCCCATTTCGACCCGCTCGTCCGAAACCTCTACAAAAAGGACTGCAAAATAAGTTTTAATCAAATATTAGGAGTTCATGTAATTGATTAGGAGCTTTTCAACACAATTATATTGCAAAACCTCAATTTTTGTACTTTTTACTCAATTTAATTCCAACGGGTCCATTGAAAGGCCCATTTAGACCTGCTCGTCCGAAACCTCTACAAAAAAGGACCGCAAAACAAGTTTTAATCAAATTTTAGGAGTTCAAATAATTGATTAGGAGCTTTTCAACACAATTATATTGCAAAAGCTCAATTTCTGTACTTTTTACTTAGTTAAAATTCCAACGGGTCTATTGTAAGGCCCATTTAGACCTGCTCGTCCGAAACGTATCAAAAAGGACTGCAAAAAAATTTTTAATCAAATTTTAGGCGTTTATGTAATTGATTAGGAGCTTTTAAACACAATTATATTGCAAAGCCTCAATTTTATACTTTTTTACTCAGTTAAAATTTCAACTGGTCCATTGAAAGGCCCATTTAGACTCGCTCGTCCGAAACCTCTACAAAAAGGACCACAAAAATGTTTTATTCAAATATTAGGAGTTCAAATAATTGATTAGGAGATTTTCAACACATTTATATTGCAAAACCTCAATTTCTGAACTTTTTACTCAGTTAAAATTCTAACGGGTCTATTGAAATGCCCATTTAGACCTGCTCGTCCGAATCCTTTACAAAAAGGTTCGCAAAAATGTTTTATTCAAATATTAGGAGTTCAAATAATTGATTAGGAGTTTTTCAACACAATTATATTGCAAAACCTCAATTTCTATACTTTTTACTCAGTTAAAATTCCAACGGGTCCATAGAAAGGCCCATTTAGACCTGCTCGTCCGAAACCTCTACAAAAAGGACCGCAAAAATGTTTTATTCAAATATTAGGAGTTCAAAAAATTGATTAGGAGCTTTTCAACACAATTATATTGCGAAACCTCAATTTCTGTACTTTTTACTCAGTTAAAATACCAACGGGTCCATTAAAAGGCCCATTTCGACCCGCTCGTCAGAAACCTCTACAAAAAGGACTGCAAAAATAAGTTTTAATCAAATTTTAGGAGTTCATGTAATTGATTAGGAGCTTTTCAACACAATTATATTGCAAAACCTCAATTTTATACTTTTTACTCAGTTAAAATTCCAACAGGCCCATTTAGAACTTCTCGTCTGAAACCTCTACAAAAAGGACCGCAAAAATGTTTTATTCAAATGTTAAGAGTTCAAATAACTGATTAGGAGGTTTTCAATACAATTATATTGCAAAATCTCAATTTCTGTACATTTTACTCAGTTCAAATTCCAACGGGTCCATTGAAAGGCTCATTTAGACCAGCTCGTCCGAAACCTCTACAAAAAGGACTGCAAAACAAGTTTTAATCAAATATTAGGACTTCATGTAATTGATTAGGAGCTTTTCAACACAATTATATTGCAAAACCTCAATTTCTGTACTTTTTACTCGGTTAAAATTCCAACGGGTCCATTGAAAGGCCCATTTAGACCAGCTCGTCCGAAGCCTCTACAAAAAGGACCGCAAAACAAGTTTTAATCAAATTTTAGGAGTTCAAATAATTTATTAGGAGCTTTTCAACACAATTATATTGCAAAACCTCAATTTCTGTACTTTTTACTCAGTTAAAATTCCAACGGGTCCATTGAAAGGCCCATTTCGACCCGTTCGTCCGAAACCTCTACATTAAGGACTGCAAAACAAGTTTTAATCAAAATTTAGGAGTTTATGTAATAGATTAGGAGCTTTTCAACACAATTATATTGCAAAACCTCAATTTCTATACTTTTTACTAAGTTAAATTTCTAACGGGTCCATTGAAAGGCCCATTTAGACCTGCTCGTCCGAAACCTTGACAAAAAGGACCGCAAAATAGTTTTAATCAAATTTTAGGAGTTCAAATAATTGATTAGGAACTTTTCAACACAATTATATTGAAAAACCTCAATTTTATACTTTTTACTCAGTTAAAATTCAAACGGACCCATTGAAAGGCCCATTTAGACCTGCTCGTCCGAAACCTCTACAAAAAGGACCGCAAAAATGTTTTATACAAATATTAGGAGTTCAAATACCTGATTAAGAGCTTTTCAACACAATTATATTGCAAAACCTCAATTTCTGTACTTTTTACTCAGTTAAAATTCCAACGGGTCCATTGAAAGGCCCATTTCGACCCGCTCGTCCGAAACCTCTACATTAAAGACTGCAAAACAAGTTTTAATAAAAATTTAGGAGTTTATGTAATAGATTAGGAGCTTTTCAACACAATTATATTGCAAAACCTCAATTTCTATACTTTTTACTAAGTTAAAATTCTAACGGGTCCATTGAAAGGCCCATTTAGACCTGCTCGTCCGAAACCTGGACAAAAAGGACCGCAAAATAGTTTTAATCAAATTTTAGGAGTACAAATAATTGATTAGGAACTTTTCAACACAATTATATTAAAAAACCTCAATTTTATACTTTTTACTCAGTTAAAATTCAAACGGGCCCATTGAAAGGCCCATTTAAACCTGCTCGTCTGAAACCTCTACAAAAAGGTTCGCAAAAATGTTTTATTCAAATATTAGGAGTTCAAATAATTGATTAGGAGCTTTTCAACACAATTATATTTCAAAACCTCAATTTCTGTACTTTTTACTCAGTTAAAATTCCAACGGGTCCATTGAAAAGCCCATTTAGACCTGCTCGTCCGAAACCTCTACAAAAAGGACCCCAAAAGTGTTTTATTCAAATATTATGAGTTCAAATAATTGATTAGGAGCTTTTCAACACAATTATATTGTGAAACCTCAATTTCTGTACTTTTTACTCAGTTAAAATACCAACGGGTCCATTAAAAGGCCCATTTCAACCCGCTCGTCCGAAACCTCTACGAAAAGGACTGCAAAAATAAGTTTTAATCAAATTTTAGGAGTTCATGTAATTGATTAGGAGCTTTTCAACACAATTATATTGCAAAACCTCAATTTTTGAACTTTTTACTCAGATAAAATTCCAACGGGTCCATTGAAAGGTCCATTTAGACCTGCTCGTCCGAAACCTCTACAAAAAGGACCGCAAAAATGTTTTATTCAAATATTAGGAGTTCAAATAATTGATTAGGAGCTTTTCAACACAATTATATTGCGAAACCTCAATTTCTGTACTTTTTACTCAGTTAAAATACCAACGGGTCCATTAAAAGGCCCAATTCGACCCGCTCGTCCGAAACCTCTACAAAAAGGACTGCAAAAATAAGTTTTAATCAAATTTTAGGAGTTCATGTAATTGATTAGGAGCTTTTCAACACAATAATATTGCAAAACCTCAATTTTTGAACTTTTTACTAAGATAAAATTCCAACGGGTCCATTGTAAGGCCCATTTAGACCTGCTCGTCCGAAACCTCTTCAAAAAGGACCGCAAAACAAGTTTTAATCAAATTTTAGGAGTTCATGTAATTGATTAGGAACTTTTCAACACAATTATATTGCAAAACCTCAATTTCTGTACTTTTTACTTAGTTAAAATTCCAACGGGTCCATTGAAAGGCTAATTTAGACCAGCTCGTCCGAAACCTCTACAAAAAGGACTGCAAAACAAGTTTTAATCAAATTTTAGGATTTCAAATAATTGATTTGGAGCTTTTCAACACAATTATATTGCAAAACCTCAATTTCTGTACTTTTTACTGAGTTAAAATTCCAACGGGTCCATTGAAAGGCCCATTTTGACCCGCTCGTCCGAAACCTCTACAAAAAGGACTGCAAAACAAGTTTTAATCAAATTTTAGGACTTCATGTAATTGATTTGGAGCTTTTCAACACAATTATATTGCAAAACCTCAATTTCTGTACTTTTTACTCGGTTAAAATTCCAACGGGTCCATTGAAAGGCCCACTTAGACCAGCTCGTCCGAAACCTCTACAAAAAGGACCGCAAAACAAGTTTTAATCAAATTTTAGGAGTTCAAATAATTGATTTGGAACTTTTCAACACAATTATATTGCAAAACCTCAATTTCTGTACTTTTTACACAGTTAAAATTCCAACGGGTCCATTGAAAGGCCCATTTCGACCCGCTCGTCCGAAACCTCTACATTAAGGACTGCAAAACAAGTTTTAATCAAAATTAAGGAGTTTATGTAATAGATTAGAAGCTTTTCAACACAATTATATTGCAAAACCTCAATTTCTATACTTTTTACTGATTAGGAGCTTTTCAACACAATTATATTGCAAAACCTCAATCTATGTACTTTTTACTCAGTTAAAATTTCAACGTGTCCATTGAAAGGCCCATTTCGACCTGCTCGTCCGAAACCTCGACAAAAAGGACTGCAAAATAGTTTTAATCAAATTTTAGGAGTTCAAATAATTGATTGGGAACCCTTCAACACAATTATATTTAAAAACCTCAATTTTATAATTTTTACTAAGTTAAAATTCAAACGGGCCCATTGAAAGGCCCATTTAGACCTGCTCGTCCGAAACCTCTACAAAAAAGTTCGCAAAAATGTTTTATTCAAATATTAGGAGTTCAAATAATTGATTAGGAGCTTTTCAACACAATTATATTGCAAAACCTCAATTTCAGTACTTTTTACTCAGTTAAAATTTCAACGGGTCCATTGAATGGCCCATTTAGACCTGCTCTGTAACACCCCAATTTTGGGCTTAGAAGTTTTGGGTTTGAACTGGACCGGTCGGATTTTCGGTTCGAATATAAAAGGTGGTTTTAAGGAAAGCCTAGTTCGGGATGCATTAAAAATATGGAAAAATATCTAAAAATCCTCTTTTATTATATATAAGAGAGTGGTGAAATCAATTTTGTGAAATGAGGTTTGGAAATAAGACATTTCGAGTTAGTGACTAAAATGTAATTTTTGAAAAGTTGGTGACTCTTTTAAAAGGATTGAAACTTTGAATCTTTAAGGAGCTAATTTACCCAAGAAGAGTTTTCTCCAGATTTTTCTTAATATTAAAGATTTAATTAATGATTTTTAATAAAAGGAAAAAAAGGGGAAATAGATATTTTTGACTTCATAACTAACTTTTGTCAAAACTTTCCCATTTCTTTTTCTCTCATTTTTCTCTCAGCCAAACACATTTCCCCAGCCACTTTTCCTCTGATTTTTTCATCTAAAGATGAGATTTTAATCTCTATTTGATCTCTAATCATTCCTACACCAAATTCTCATCATTTGCTCATTGAATTTTCAAGAATTTTGGCTCTAAACAAGGAGAAACTCACATTTAGAGGTATGAACGTCCTTCTCCTCTAAATACTCAGTTCTTTACTGAAATTCCCAAGTTCTCAATCCTTGATTTGAGTTTTATTAAAGGTTTTGATGTTGTGATCTTGATTTTGGCTTAAAATGCAAGATTTGGATTTAATTTTGAAGAAATTCGTAATAATTGATTGGGCTTTGTTTTGAGATGTCTTTTTGATGTAATTTGGATGTCTGAATGATGTATAATTGAGGTTTGATCAATGCAATCCCGAATAGGATGATTTTCCTAAGTTTTTACTTGTGAAAATGGTGGTTTTTGGGGTGATCTTGGTGTTTTGTTAATATTGGAGGTATAAGGACGTGTTTGGGATCATTTTGGATGTTAATTGATGTTTAAAAATGGTTAGAAGTGATGGATCTTGGCTGGGTTAAGTCTTGGAAGTGTTTGGAGGTGATTTCGGTTGTGTTTGGTAGCCAAAATGTTGGATTTGCAAAGAGCAGCGAGTTTAGGTGTGTTGCTGGTGTTTTTAATGCATTAACATGCATTAATCCTCTGTTGTTATGTGCTTGAAACAGGGGAGAATGATCCGTGAGCAATAAAGGTGGCGTTGAAGGTTTCGTATGCTTGGAAGGCTTGTTGGCTAGCCTTGTTTTGTGTATCGGTGAGTGAAGTTGGGTTTTCAGCTTTAAAACCAAGGTTTGAAGGTTTTGGGAGCTTAGTTTAAGTCTAAACAACTTAGCTAAGCTCGAGAGTAAGTAAATGGAATTTCTCTCTTGGTTGTGTCATGAATTGTTTTTTTAAAGCACTTGTGATTGTTGGATGCAATGCATGTGATTTGCATGTTTTAAATTCTGTTTTGAAAGCATATTTTAGCATGGTTTAATGGTGGTTTTGAAAGCCATGTGTGAAGGATGCTCAAGGTAAGAGATCCTTGGTTTTGTACATTGGAATTGTGGAATTGATGCATAGTGTTGCATGTTGTTTAATGGCTTTGTGTAATGCTTCAAAAACAGTGGATTGATGATGGTAATTGGTGGTTTTGGCATTTTGGTTATGCTTGTAAAACAATGGATTAATGTGGTAAAATGGTTATATTGGCAAGTGATGTAAGTGGTTCTTGGTTACTTTAATCGGATATAGTTAGCCGGCTATAGGATTGGGTGCACCGTGAATAAAGTCGCCTTGGATGTCGAGGGGTTGTGATTGTATCGTAAACTCCATCCAAGAATCCTAGCGATTGAGGAAATTGGTGTCACCACGATGGAGGTTGGCTCTCGTGAGTGGGCTTGGTTTAGTGCCACTACGATGGAGGTTGGCTCTCGTGGGTGGGCTTGGTTTAGTGCCACCACGATGGAGGATGGCTCTCGTGGGTGAACCTTGTTAAAGTCACCATGATGGAGGTTGGCTCTCATGGGTGGACTTTGTTAAGCGTCACAACGGTGGAGGGTTGCTCCCGTGTGTGAGCTTGGTTAAGGTGATTACAATGGTTGTGGTAGCTTCCATGTGTAAGCCTTGTGATGTGTCCCGGCTCTCGCTAGTGTATTATACAACTTTCGATGAGTGATGTTGAGGGGTTGTGATTGTACTGTTAAACTCCATCACGGGTGTTGAGGGGTTGTGATTGTACCGGTAAACTCCACCTTGTGTTGTTCGGAAGTGTGTATGAAGCGTGTGGGACAACGCTTGTAATCCGCGTATCCGATTGTGTCTTGCGTTATGATGGTTTGTGAATTATCACTTGGAGGCCAATATAATGTTCTTGAATATGATGAAGCATGAGATGCTTGAAATGATGCATGGTTGCATGAGAAGTGTGTAATGTTCTATGAATGCATGTTTTACTTGTTAGCTTGAACAAGAGTTTATCTTCTATTGAGAATGTTGCATTGTGTGCATGGAATCACTTTGGTGCATTGAAGTCTTGTGAAGGCTTGTTTTAAAAAGGCATGTAATGCAAATGCTGATTTTGTGGTTCATGTATTGCATTTGTTAAATGCATGAGATAGAATTGAGGGTGTAAGTGGTTTTTAAAGATTTCTTGCTTTGAAATGATTTTCAAGTATGAGAAAAGTATGATGTGAAGTGGAAGTGTTTTCCAAGGATCTTGTATTTAACTTTGCATATGATGTTCATGCATGGAATGGTTAAATTGATGGTTTTGCAAGGTTGTGCTTTGAAGTGAATTACTTAGCTTTTCTAAGCTAAGGGTTGGTTTTCATGTTTGAGCAATGCATGATTTAAAGCATGTTGTTAAAAAAGGGTTTTCAAACATTGCTTTGGTTTATCGAATTGTGTTTATTTTTAAAAGAGGTTTTATGACTCGCTGCATTGATGGTGTTTTGGTTTTGAGCATTCCTCACTATGCATTATGTGCTTACGCTCCTTTTTTTCCATCAATGCAGATATTTGAAGTTGGAACAGCGAGAAGCAAGGGATTCAAGGAGAGCTCCACTTGAGATGTATGTCTCGGTTAATAGCTATAGATAATAAAGGCAATGGGGGGAGAATCTCTTATGTTGATATTTAATGAGATTGTGTATGTTGGACAAGTTTGGTTTATGATTTTGAACTATGTGGTTTAACGCTTGCAACGTTTGAATCTTCTTATTCTTAACTTGTTATGCTATGATTCTTGTTTTAAAAGCATGATTGAGTGTTGGATGTGTTGAATGAGTTGGTGCACCTAGGGGTGGTTTTGTATCTAGATTTTGATGCAAATTGGTAGGTATGATGCTTGGCATGTTGTTGATTTATTGTGGAATGGTTTGGAGCATGTTTGATGGGGTTTAAAGGTGTTAAAACAGGCCTATCTGTTGTTTCTGGGCAGGGTGTTTCGAAACACCCTTGCCTGTTTCGAAGTAGACCCTTGTTTTGGCCTGGGTGTTCCTGAACGGCCTAGACCGTTTCTGAACACTTTGGCTACTGCCAAGGGGTGTTCCTGAACGGCCTAGACCCGTTTCGGAACACTTGACCGTTGGGCATAAAATTTGAATGGTTTTGAGGTTTGCAAGCTTTACGTTTTAGTCCTGATTCTTGTATGTGCAATTGCTTGAGTTTGAGATGTCCGTTTGAGATGAAATTTGGCAGAGAGGCATGAAACATGACTAATTTCATAATGGTAACTTAAAAATTGGTAAAGTCCTCTTAATTTTCAGAATTTACAAATTGGTCCCTAAATTCGTATTTTGTGCAATTGGGTCCCTTATTGTTTTCCGATTGCTGTGATTTTTGAGTATGCTTATCCCAAGAGTATGCCTAAGTTTAGTGTGCATCTAGACAAGTTCAAAAAGAAAAAAAAGGGTCGTTAATCAAGGTTGACTTTCGGGTTGACTTTGGTTTTCCCCGTGTAATCTTCGTAGTTCGGGTCAACCGTTTAGGCCGGGCTACGGGGGTTACATTTAGTGGTATCAGAGCTGAGTTGCGAATGCTTTGGGAAATGTTAAATTGTTGTGATAAGTGTTTAATGTTATTCTGATGTGTGGTCTAAAGTCGGTTGGAAAGTGTGTCTTTGAGCGAATTGTTGATGTTTTTAGCATGCTTTTTGATTGTGAATTTTCATTGAGCTAATGTGGATTTGTGATGATGTTATGCTGGTGATGTGAGCTGATTTTATGAATGATGAAAGTGTGATGGGTATGATATGTTGATATTATGCTGTTGCGAGTGAATGTTGTTTGATGAGAGCATGATCGAAATATGTTGATTGGTATGCTCGATGTTGTGATGTCCATGTTTTTATTGACTGTTATGTCATGTAAAAGGGGAGAATTTGGGATACCCATTGCCTTATTATTATAGCTATTGTGTTATTTTGGAGTTAGAGTTTTGAATCCTTGCTTAAAGCTGGTCTGATCGTTTTGTTTATTTTGTTATGATTGTTTGTTGTTAATAGCATGATGAAATCGATGAGAGAATGGCAGTTAGGTGAGATGGTTGCTGCTTTAGAGCAGGTTGTTAAGGCGTGAAATTCACCTTTTAATGGAGGTGTTTCGTCTCAGTCTTCAGTGCCTGGAGTTGAGGTAGTAAGGCAGGAGGAAGAAGTTGGTTCTGTGATGAAGAGTTCATCACCTATAGTTCAAGAGGTGATGGGAACATCTCAGGCTGTGGCAAAAGTAAGGCCTGTAGACGTGCCGGCTGTGGGATGTGCGGGTTTGTCGAAACGGCGTTTACATGATTTGGGAGCTGTGGAGTATCATGGTTCGACACCTGAGACGTTCGAGGCCTGGTTGGCCAGTGTAATTCTGATTTTGGATCAGGAAGGTTGTGACTATGCCTGTAAGCTGGGAAGTGTTGTCTCATTGATGTTGGAGGACGCTTGTGCCTGGTGGACATCTGTGGCGGTGGCATCGCACATCCACGATATAGATTGGGACTTCTTTGTGTCTGCCTTTTATGAAAGGTATCTTGGAGAGAAATTCCCAAGGGTTAAGCAATGTGAGGGTGTGGTTTCAGTTTATGAAGGTGAGAAAAGTTTAAGTGAGAGAGCTGTGGGTACTGACCTTGGGAGCGGTCAGCGTAAGAGGCGACATGATAGAAGGTTTTGCTTGAATCGAAGCTTGGATGGTAGTGCAGATTTGGGGCAAGTGCTACTTGATCGAGGAGGGATAGCTCGATTGCCGATGTGTGACTGATGTGGGAAGTGTCATGTTGGAGGTTGTTGGGGCGCAGGAGTTTGTTGGAACTGTGGTTCTAAAGAGCATGTGAAGCGGAATTGTCCTCATGTGGTGAGATCAGCTTCAGTGGTAGCAAAAGGGTCTCAGAAGAGTCGTGGGCGCGGCCGAGACAAAGTTCGAAGGTGGCAGGAAGGGCAGAAAGGTGTGAGGAGCTTGGAGAATGAAACCTGTTGGAATTGTGGGTCTGTTGGACATTTGAGACGTAATTGTTTGATGTTGGCTCGAGGTAGTCAGGGTTCTTTACCGCAGGGAGATGGTGATGACCTTAATGTGTTAGCTGATGCTGCAGCGGTGCAGCTGGAGAATGATGGTTCTGCGAGGAAGAGAACTTGTATGTTGAAGCTCCGGGGCAGTGAGGTGTTTACAGGTAACCTTGTTAAGTAACCTTTGCTCTAGTATCTTAGTTTGGTTTCAGTTGGTATTTCCTTGCGTAGTGGGTATGGTCTCGTTGCTAGCATGTTTGGGGTAGTAGTTGGTGTTGTTTTGAAAACAACTTTAGTGTGAAGAGGGCATTAGTGAGTATCTTGTGGATAATGGGTTGTTAGAATGATGGAGTTGGTCAAGTTAGAAGTGAGATAGGAGGTTGTTTTTAGGCGGATTCTGAGGATGTTATTGGTGGGTGTGAACCGACATACATGCACAGTTAAAATCATTTGTTATATGCTATATTATATATGTACTGGTCCATGCATACATGTGACATGACATTAGAGGTTTTGCATGCATGTACATCAGGCATTGATAGGGCATATTGGTGACCATGCATACGAACGTTCACACTCGCTGATAGTTAATCGGGTCCGTTAGTGTTGTGATAGGGTTAGATTGGATGGGGATTTCAAAAGTTGTGTTGGTGCTAGGAGAATGTTAGAAGTAATGGAGGGTATTAAGCGAGTTGTCAGTAATAGTGAGTGTGATATAGTATGTTGGTAGAAGGAAAGTGTTTGGCGCTTAATGAGTTTAGCGGTATGGTGGTGAGGAGATTACCAGTTGAAGTTAGAATCGGTTAGAGTGGTTGTGAATACCTGGTAGAAGTGGTAGTTTCTTGGTGTTAAGTGATGTAGTAAGTTAGTGGATGTGTTCCAAAGTGCTGAGGTAACTTGGCATTGATGTTGTAGTAGAAGGGTTGTTTTTGTAGGTGATGGTTCGTAGCAACCTTCGAAGAGTTGAGAAGATGTTGTGTTGTGGGTTGTAGAAAAGAGTTAGCCTGGGAGAATAGAAGTTTTGTAACCTAAATATGTATGTATAGGTTGGGCGATGTTCTAGTAAGGCAAGTGTTGTAGTCAAAACTTGAAGTGGAAAGGCAATGTAAGATCAAAGGCCATTATTGGTTGGACGGGTTCTTGTGAGAAGTGGTTGGCTGGTTGTGACTAAGTAAATTCCGTCTGAAGACAGCTGGTGGTGTATGGAACGGCTGGCGGAGTCAAGGTTGGGGTTTTGTGATGTGATTTTCGGATGTTAGGTGAGTAGTCCTGGTGAATCGTTATGGTAATGATAGCGGTGGATGTGAAGGAATGTCAGCAATACGTTGAGAAGTTTGGGTAAGCAGTTGATGCTTAAAAATTTTTGCTTGTTGTGGTAGTCTTTGAAAGAGGTTGAGTAGTTTTGCAAGGAGTTTTAGAAGCAGTGAAGGTTGTGGGTCACATGGTGGCTGAACTGGATTGGTTGGTGTCACTTTGTGAACAAGTTTTGGGAGTTGTGAGTTAGGGTGGTGTATGCTGTAAAAGTTGGAGGTTCTTCAGGTTGTTGTTGGGGCTATGTGCAGTCCGGAAGTGTGAAAGGTTAAGATGTGGTTAACATTTGAGTGTTCTGGAATTCGTGAACAGTATGTGGTGGTGTTGAGTTTGGGTGGAGTTTTGTGAGGAGAGTGTTCAGTGGTGGTTAAGTCTCCTGTGTTGCCTTGTGTGTTGCTTTGAGAAGTTTAGTTGTTCTCTTTTCTTCAGTTGAAATTTCGAGGATGAAATTTCTTAAGGGGGGAGAGTTGTAACACCCCAATTTTGGGCTTAGAAGTTTTGGGTTTGAATTGGACCGGTCGGATTTTCGGTTCGAATATAAAAGGTGGTTTTAAGGAAAGCCTAGTTCGGGATGCATTAAAAATATGGAAAAATATCTAAAAATCATCTTTTATTATATATAAGAGAGTGGTGAAATCAATTTTGCGAAATGAGGTTTGGAAATAAGACATTTCGAGTTAGTGACTAAAATGTAATTTTTGAAAAGTTGGTGACTGTTTTAAAAGGATTGAAACTTTGAATCTTTAATGAGCTAATTTACCCAAGAAGAGTTTTCTCCAGATTTTTCTTAATATTAAAGATTTAATTAATGATTTTTAGTAAAAGGAAAAAAGGGGAAATAGATATTTTTGACTTCATAACTAACTTTTGTCAAAACTTTCCCATTTCTTTTTCTCTCATTTTTCTCTCAGCCAAACACATTTCCCCAGCCACTTTTCCTATGATTTTTACATCTAAAGATGAGATTTTAATCTCTATTTGATCTCTAATCGTTCCTACACCAAATTCTCATCATTTGCTCATTGAATTTTCAAGAATTTTGGCTCTAAACAAGGAGAAACTCACATTTAGAGGTATGAACGTCCTTCTCCTTTAAATACTCAGTTCTTTACTGAAATTCCCAAGTTCTCAATCCTTGATTTGAGTTTTATTAAAGGTTTTGATGTTGTGATCTTGATTTTGGCTTAAAATGCAAGATTTGGATTTAATTTTGAAGAAATTCGTAATAATTGATTGGGCTCTGTTTTGAGATGTCTTTTTGATGTAATTTGGATGTCTAAATGATGTATAATTGAGGTTTGATCAATGCAATCCCGAATAGGTTGATTTTCCTAAGTTTTTACTTGTGAAAATGGTGGTTTTTGGGGTGATCTTGGTGTTTTGTTAATGCTGGAGGTATAAGGACGTGTTTGGGATCATTTTTGGATGTTAATTGATGTTTAAAAATGGTTAGAAGTGATGGATCTTGGCTGGGTTAAGTCTTGGAAGTGTTTGGAGGTGATTTCGGTTGTGTTTGGTAGCCGAAATGTTGGATTTGCAAAGAGCAGCGAGTTTAGGTGTGTTGATGGTGTTTTTAATGCATTAAGATGCATTAATCCTCTATTGTTATGTGCTTGAAACAGGGGAGAATGATCCGTGAGCAATAGAGGTGGCGTTGAAGGTTTCGTATGCTTGGAAGGCTTGTTGGCTAGCCTTGTTTTGTGTATCGGTGAGTGAAGTTGGGTTTTCAGCTTTAAAACCAAGGTTTGAAGGTTTTGGGAGCTTAGTTTAAGTCTAAACAACTTAGCTAAGCTCGAGAGTAAGTAAATGGAATTTCTCTCTTGGTTGTGTCATGAATTGTTTTTTTAAAGCACTTGTGATTGTTGGATGCAATGCATGTGATTTGCATGTTTTAAATTCTGTTTTGAAAGCATATTTTAGCATGGTTTAATGCTGGTTTTGAAAGTCATGTGTGAAGGATGCTCAAGGTAAGAGATCCTTGGTTTTGTACATTGGAATTGTGGAATTGATGCATAGTGTTGCATGTTGTTTAATGGCTTTGTGTAATGCTTCAAAAATAGTGGATTGATGATGGTAATTGGTGGTTTTGGCATTTTGGTTATGCTTGTAAAACAATGGATTAATGTGGTAAAATGGTTATATTGTCAAGTGATGTAAGTGGTTCTTGGATACTTTAATCGGATATAGTTAGCCGGCTATAGGATTGGGTGCACCGTGAATAAAGTCGCCTTGGATGTCGAGGGGTTGTGATTGTACCGTAAACTCCATCCAAGAATCCTAGCGATTGAGGAAATTGGTGTCACCACGATGGAGGTTGGCTCTCGTGAGTGGGCTTGGTTTAGTGCCACTACGATGGAGGTTGGCTCTCGTGGGTGGGCTTGGTTTAGTGCCACCACGATGGAGGATGGCTCTCGTGGGTGAACCTTGTTAAAGTCACCATGATGGAGGTTGGCTCTCATGGGTGGACTTTGTTAAGCGTCACAACGGTGGAGGGTTGCTCCCGTGTGTGAGCTTGGTTAAGGTGATTACAATGGTTGTGGTAGCTTCCATGTGTAAGCCTTGTGATGTGTCCCGGCTCTCGCTAGTGTATTATACAACTTTCGATGAGTGATGTTGAGGGGTTGTGATTGTACCGTTAAACTCCATCACGGGTGTTGAGGGGTTGTGATTGTACCGGTAAACTCCACCTTGTGTTGTTCGGAAGTGTGTATGAAGCGTGTGGGACAACGCTTGTAATCCGCGTATCTGATTGTGTCTTGCGTTATGATGGTTTGTGAATTATCACTTGGAGGCCAATATAATGTTCTTGAATATGATGAAGCATGAGATGCTTGAAATGATGCATGGTTGCATGAGAAGTGTGTAATGTTCTATGAATGCATGTTTTACTTGTTAGCTTGAACAAGAGTTTATCTTCTATTGAGAATGTTGCATTGTGTGCATGGAATCACTTTGGTGCATTGAAGTCTTGTGAAGGCTTGTTTTAAAAAGGCATGTAATGCAAATGTTGATTTTGTGGTTCATGTATTGCATTTGTTAAATGCATGAGATAGAATTGAGGGTGTAAGTGGTTTTTAAAGATTTCTTGCTTTGAAATGATTTTCAAGTATGAGAAAAGTATGATGTGAAGTGGAAGTGTTTTCCAAGGATCTTGTATTTAACTTTGCATATGATGTTCATGCATGGAATGGTTAAATTGATGGTTTTGCAAGGTTGTGCTTTGAAGTGAATTACTTAGCTTTTCTAAGCTAAGGGTTGGTTTTCATGTTTGAGCAATGCATGATTTAAAGCATGTTGTTAAAAAAGGGTTTTCAAACATTGCTTTGGTTTATCGAATTGTGTTTACTTTTAAAAGAGGTTTTATGACTCGATGCATTGATGGTGTTTTGGTTTTGAGCATTCCTCACTAAGCATTATGTGCTTACGCTCCTTTTTGTCCATCAATGCAGATATTTGAAGTTGGAACAGCGAGAAGCAAGGGATTCAAGGAGAGCTCCACTTGAGATGTATGTCTCGGTTAATAGCTATAGATAATAAAGGCAATGGGGGGAGAATCTCTTATGTTGATGTTTAATGAGATTGTGTATGTTGGACAAGTTTGGTTTATGATTTTGAACTATGTGGTTTAACGCTTGCAACGTTTGAATCTTCTTATTCTTAAGTTGTTATGCTATGATTCTTGTTTTAAAAGCATGATTGAGTGTTGGATGTGTTGAATGAGTTGGTGCACCTAGGGGTGGTTTTGTATCTAGATTTTGATGCAAATTGGTAGGTATGATGCTTGGCATGTTTTTGATTTATTGTGGAATGGTTTGGAGCATGTTTGATGGGGTTTAAAGGTGTTAAAACAGGCCTATCTGCTGTTTCTGGGCAGGGTGTTTCGAAACACCCTTGCCTGTTTCGAAACAGGCCCTTGTTTTGGCCTGGGTGTTCCTGAACGGCCTAGACCCGTTTAGGAACACTTGACCGTTGGGCATAAAATTTGAATGGTTTTGAGGTTTGCAAGCTTTATGTTTTAGTCCTGATTCTTGTATGTGCAATTGCTTGAGTTTGAGATGTCCGTTTGAGATGAAATTTGGCAGAGAGGCATGAAACATGACTAATTTCATAATGGTAACTTAAAAACTGGTAAAGTCCTCTTAATTTTCAGAATTTACAAATTGGTCCCTAAATTCGTATTAATGGCAATTGGGTCCCTTAATGTTTTCCGATTGCTGTGATTTTTGAGTATGCTTATCCCAAGAGTATGCCTAAGTTTAGTGTGCATCTAAACAAGTTCAAAAAGAAAAAAAAGGGTCGTTATCAAGGTTGACTTTCGGGTTGACTTTGGTTTTCCCCGTGTAATCTTCGTAGTTCGGGTCAACCGTCTAGGGCGGGCTACGG